>JBBPCS010010039.1:0-30553 GCA_037974645.1 Hollardia meadi | reverse complement strand
GTTTGGCCCATGTCCCATCTGCTAACATGGAGGGGGAGGGGTTTATGAGCTATACTGCAGCCAGCCACCAGGGGGCGTTTGAGATGTTTTGGCTTCACTTTTGAGGAGCTCTCATGTCGTCCATCTTTATATACAGTCAATGTTCCAACTGCAGCGCGTTTCAGCTCTACGCTCGGTTCTACTCTATTTTTGACAGAAGCCGCGTCAAGCTGCACAGAGCATATCGAGCCAGGCAGGAAGTCAGACACAGGAAGTAGAAACCATTTAGCCAAAATGAGCAAAGATATAAAATCTGAGCAAATCAACAAAACTGGGCAGGAAAAACACTTCTGGTTGTGTGGAGGATGGAACAAAACTGGGTTACAGCTGCAGGGTAGAGTGCTAACATGTTAGCTATAACAACTTCACAAGGCAATAATACGCCAGTGATTTGTGCCTGTTATGTTGTTTTCCTATATTCGGTGTAGCCAGATTGGGCATTTTTCTGCCCAATGAAATTTGGGCTGCTTTTGTCAATATTTGGCAGGATTTTGAAAATATTGTGAAGAGAACGCTACCAAACAAGCTCTCATTTTATGGCCAAATCCACTACACAAATTTCTGTAAACGTGTTCACTCACTCATATTATTGACTCATTTAATTTGAGATATATTTATTTGATTCATTGGTTTGGTTTATTTGATTTTATTTGAGTTGAATTCCATCATTATTAGGCATAAGGGAAAACCTTGATGTCATTGTCATTGACATTGACAGTGATTACTAACCAAAATCAATATATTGAAGTATAAGAGGTCAACGATTGATGAGTTGTTGCAGCAGCAGCGTGGGTTGATAGCCTTTTCATTTCACATTTTATCTTTGGTTATTTAATGCAGATTGGAAAGCCTTTTATGTTTATGGTTTTTAGAGAATTTTAAGTTGTAACTGGGCTGGAAATTGTAGGTCTGATCTGGCAACCCTGTCTATATTCAAGTGGGAAAAAAGGTATTGCTTTAAGTAGGTCTAAAAAATCTATTATCTATTATTATTATTACACGAGGACTAAAGGGGGAAGATTTACCTTTACTGAAGTTGAAAAGTGAATATGGTCTCTATTTAAAATAACTGGTCATATGTTAAAACGTAAACAGTTTTTAGTGGGTTAACACAGATGTTTCATAATAATAGGACAAGGTTTGTTGATAGCTTGGTTTGCTTGTCAGCAGTAAAGTTAAAAAAGAAAAAGAAAAAAGAAGACCCTTGGCTTGGCGTATACTCGCGTAACAGATCTGGGTGTCATTGAGAACTTGGCAGCAAGGCCGGCTTTGCATCGTAATTTCAAACAAGCCTCCAGAGTCTTCAGAGCACCGAAGGAGACAGCTGCCAATTCAAACTGCCTCGCCTCTCCGCTGTGATGGATGAGCCCGCCTCGTTCTCTCACCTTGCTCATGTAATTGAGGCTTCAGTTGCTGTGACACCACATGGTTGTTTTCCTAAAGGAAGAGGCAAAGAACAATGAATGTCCTGCACTTAAAGGCAACACCATTGAAAACACAGATTTTGGCTGGGTTGATCTTTGGCTGCTTAGTGAAGCACAGTTACTGTAATTTGATCTGACACTTTCATTTTCTATTATGGAAATGTTGTTTTTTTCTTTTTAAATCAAATTATGGACTTATTTGGTGGCCCCAAAATTCGACAAGACATTATTGAATCATGATGTGAAATATAACGAAGTAAATTATTGCTGTAATGCAACTATGTGAGTCTCCAAGCACCATTACCGTAAAAGCACGAGTAGATGCGCACCAGCAGCGGATGTTTTGACTGGATTTTTGTGAATGATGGCTCACTTGACCACAGTGAGATTTTCTGATGATTACAGGCCTTGTGACATATTCAAAATCATATAAGAGTAGGATTCCAAAGACGTTTCAGTGTGAGCTAAAGCAACACTCAATATCTCAAAAACTGAACGAACAAACCTACATTTGGCACTTTTGTCTTCTAAATGACCACATTCGGTCTCCTAATCCAAAAAAACCCACCTGTTTTTGGTGATTTAACTTTTTTTGTTACACTATATTTTGTTATATTTTGCACATTCCTTAATGACCATAAAAAGAAACACGTCTTGTATTTCAATTTTAATTTTTGTATTTTAAAAAGAAAATCAAATAACCGCTCGTTTTGTCTTTTAATACAAATTTACAAAGAAAATCCACTGACCTTATATAATTTAATATAATTTTTCTTAATTAGTGCAAAGGAACTAAGAAATGGAAAGAAATTTTTCTCTCTCACTTTTCTCTGAATGGGACCGTTAAAGGGATTAACTACATCGAGCAGGTGAAACATCTCATCACTGACAAATGAGCCGTGCTCTCCTTGTGTTATATCTTTGAATGTGTCTTGTGAAGCATTTAAGGCCTTTCACGGTTTTAGAATGAGTCATTAATGATAACATCCCATCAAACCAATCTTCTGAAGGCACTACCCCGTAGTGCCAGTATGGATCATCTAAAAATTATTTTACTGAGGCAAAAATATGTGCGACGCTTTAGCCAAAAGCCAGACAATCTTCATAAATAGAACTGATGGGTGATAATGTTCAGTCTTCTTTGTGCTGCTGGATACAGAGATTGCCAGAACATAATACAACATTAAATTACACCAACTTTAAGTGCTACAGTCACATATTCTGCCCTTAATATCTGACAATTTACCCGCTAATGCATACCACACCGGCTACGATATCAGAGTTGGGTTGGCGTAAAACTGTTTGATATTGAGCCGTAGCCTGAACCGGACTTTTACCATTTTACTAGTGACTCAGGCCGCTCCCCAGTGGAACATAACCCGTTGCTCGGAACCCATGAATGAGAATGTTAGCATCCAAGCAGTACCAAAAACTCACACCACAAACACATCATATTGTCATTTCTCACACAAATCATTCAACTTAACTTTTCTTCTTTTCAAGTTTAACATCAAAATAATAAATAAAATAAGACTTCAGCCGAGTTACACTCGAGAAAAGATGGTCGCTTCTCTTCAAGTGCGCATTGGAACCCTGCAGGGAGTGTTGATTTGTATTTACAGCATAATGCAGTAACTTTAACGGGGCAAACGGAGCAGATCCAAAGTGGCTTCATACTGAAATACGAGCGTGTAAAGTAACGTTAGACAGCATAACCTGCACCAACTGGTAACTGATGAGAGCTCCCTCTTGTGGACACAACAACACAACAGAGAAGCAGCACCCTGTAGCGCCGAGCTAATTAGCTATCCCAAGGCTCCTGCTAACTAGCCGCATGCCTCTAGCTCTCACCTTCACCTAAAAATGCTGGTTTAGACTGGTCTTATAAAATTAAACTGGTTTAAGCTTGTACACCGGACTGGTAAAACCTACCCAACCCAATACAATATCCACGTTTGCTGCACATTAATCTGAGTCTATTTTAATTAAAGTGAAGTTTGAAGGCTCAAAGTGTTTCTACCAGGGTTGAACACATCTCATGTGATAGCTGAATGCCTGACATTTAATATAACACAACCTTTAAATCAGTGAACACAAACTGTAACTCAGTGGAGCTGTTCTGTGAACCAGAGGCCCACTTGACAACAAGACTCCATATCTGTTGCCCTTCCCTTCAGATTGGTTTGAGGGGGTGGAGCTGACTGGAGATGAGATGAAGCGTTTGTGTTAAAGCGTGTGACAGCAACACGATGAGAAACCATTCATGCTTAAGCCCGTGTCAGCCCCTCTGTATTAGCAGCCAGTTTTGGTTGTTTGCAGCTGCAGAATCCGAGTGTTGGATGTGTAAATTTTCAGTCCTGCAAATATTTGTGCAGCTACGCAGACAGGAAAGCCAACAATCTCTCAACTGAAGGTTGTATTTATGAAAAACTACTACTCTGTAATTTAAAAATCAGAAAACAAAGTGTATCAACAGCAGTTTCTCACTGCTAAAAAAACGAAGGCATTTATATTTCAAACCTTTTCTTGTGTTCATTAGTCAAAGTGAGGTATCAACATATGGAAAACATTGTGTGTGATAAATATATTTTAAAAAAATGCACCAGATCTATATTTTATATCATCAAAAGAACTGGAACTCAAACTCAAATTTCAGTCCTTATTCACGTTAGCAGTCACTCATTTCCTGTTGCGGATGTTTTACTTTTCACGGGTGCATTGGGCTCGAATTTAATCATTTCAAAATGTGATGAATTCGCTGTTGAGATTTGACACTCATATTTGCAGAAGCATTTATCCTTTAAAGTGGTTCTCAAAGTGGAGAGGTGAGAGAAGACCGGAGGCAAAAAGATGTAAAGCTGATATGATTCCTGATGGGACAAGAACCAGATACGTCTGCTCTGATGCTCGCAGCGCATTCTAGATTTGCAAGATCTGTTCAGACAAGTTGAAATGTACCAGATGGACATGAGAAAACAATGCAGGTGATGCCTGTGATATTGAAAAGAGCATATCATACTGAGATTTCTGTCTGTTGTGTCTAAAAAAATTAATTTTTTTGTGTGTATTTCCAGGGGTAGAAAGTAACTAAGTACATTTACTCAAGTACAGGACTTACTTTACTTGAGTCTCTCCAATTTCTGCTATTTTTTGTACTTCCACTCAACTATATTTCAGAGGTAAATATACTTTTTTACTCCAGTTTTTAGTAGTTTTTTTTATTATAGTATAATATAATCAATAAATAAATGATGATGCATTATTATAGACTACCCAGCAGTTTGTAGTTATAGAGTATGTAACAGTATAAAAGCTATAAAATTAAAATCAGCTCCACCTACCGGCTTCAACATTAGAGTTCTGCTTATGAGTGCATCAATAATTAGTAATATAATCTATATTACTCTGAAATGGTTTGCATAATGAGTACTATTATTTTTGATACTTTAAGTATATTTTGATGCCAATACTTTTATTTTGATGAAGTACCTTTTTGAAAACAGGACAAAGTGAATACACGTGGATGATAAGAAGCCTGTTTATGTCATAATGCGGCACATCACAACTTAGACAGGCAGCAAAGTGCTTTTCTCTCATTAATGGAGACAATGATTTCACTTCTCCATGGAGTACAACAGCAAAAGGGGAGAGGGAAAGGCAGGAAGACACTGTATAGAGGGGGGACCCAGGAAGATGAACGTGCGAGTACAGAAACAGCGCTGGTGATGTCATTTGGAGCCAGAGTCTGTGCAGAAGTGATCGAGGGGTGGAGCCACAGTATCGAGTTCCCGTCCACACACCTGCTTGCCCAATCGTGAGCAGGGCTCAGCTGTCAATCATCACGTTTCACCGCCTTCTCATGGCATCAAGTAAATTAAAACCAAACTAATCAGAAAAATGAACACTTGAACGTGTGATGAGAACTACCTAAAAACTTTTATTTACTACCTTCGGACGTCAGTTAATTAATTAAATGGACAAAACTATATGAATAATCAGATCTAATTAAATATATCCTTTGTGTATAGTTTGAGCAGATATCTCATGTCGTCCATCTTTATATACAGTCAGAGGTTTCACATATTGAGTCTGGAAGCCAAACATGTCAGGTTATGACTACAGATTTTGTGTAATTGTGCATATTTCAAATGTATATTTCACTCTGTTAACATCCCTGTTACTTTATCAATTTCCAAAAAACATCGGAGCCTCCTTTTCTCACAATGCAACCAATAACATGTTTTGTTGCCTGCCTGGTAAATGTCCACCCACCCTGTTTTTAATGCAGGTTCTCTGGTATTTAATTTGCAGTCTGAAGTCCAGTCCCGATGACATCAGCGCTGCAGAAGACATTATACAACACAACAGTTTGGTTCTCCTCATGATGAGTAAACTGACCTTTATGTGTAACACTGGCGAGGTTCCCTTTGAATGTGTCTGGCTAACAAATCGAACATGCTAACCACATTCACAGTTTGTAATAATACAATGGAGCTATGCTAATTTATGAAACTCTGATGAGTGTCTTCAAGTGTGAATTGACACTGACAGTTAACATAACCGGCGCATATTTTAAGGGATAAATAGTGACTTTATTGCTAATAAGTCATTGTGAATCAGCTTTTTCCACCCGGCTCTGCTCACTCTGGGACAGACAGTGTCATGTTTGACTGTCCTAACTGGTCCACACTGGTTTCTACAAAGTGTGGACAAAGAATATGTAGCACCTCATTTAATTCATGACACCTGAATATTCTGCCAAATACAGACCGATTTTCACTGGATTTTCAATAGTGATAATTAAAAACACCATGATTAACAGTAGCAGGGTGCATCAATGAGCACTAACTGCTATTTTGGAGGACAGAGATTCAAACATTAACCACATGTGCAGTTAATTTGCTCTGGCTCTAATTGTTTCCGACTAAAAATGATTACATTTTATGAATCAGAGCCCCATAATAATGCCATTAATATGACTGGGGTGCTTAGTCACTGTCAAATCAGAGGTGTTTTGTTAAAAAAAAAAAAAAAGAAAGAGGAAGAAAAATGGAACGTTTGTTTCCTGTCAAGCCCCTATCAGATTGAGCCAAAGCAACATCGGCTGTGATCTGTGTACCACATTGTTCTATTCACAGCAGCCGTAAGCTGTGCTCTGTGCTGAAAATGCTTCAGGCAGTCAAGTCATTTTTTATATAACCCAAAATCATAAATTTACCTCAAAGGGCTTTATAATCTGTAGGGAAAACTCCCCCCAAAACCGTGAATGGGAACAAAGGAAGAAACCTGTATGTCTGTATGTCTGTATGTCTGTATGTATGTATGTATGTATGTATGTCTGTATGTCTGTATGTATGTATGTATGTATGCTGTAGACAGAAATAAGAAGAGTATCGGGAGAAAAGCTGATGGGTCTGTGCTGGTGTCAGGCCAGAAACAATGGACACCACAGCAAGAAAGACAAGATGTAGAGCTGAGAGGAGGTGCATTAAAAGGAGAAAATCCAGGAGGAAAGTGCGGCTAAATACTGTAAAATTCCAGCCATCTTCATAAGGAAGGGACATGGTTGGTGTTAGAAACAAAAACTTACCAGCAGGGCCACACTCAGCATGTCATATCACATGCATTTAAAAAAACTTGCTTTTCTGTAAAGAGTATCTCCAGTTATTCTTACTTACCAGCTTCATGATGATAAACAAGAGGCCAACTTCGTCACTTCATGCATGTTGCGTGTATCGGATGACAGTTGGGTATTAAAAAACAAACAAAGTGTAAATATATCCAGGAAGTTCTCAAGATGGATTAAAACCTGATTGGGTCACGATCCCCTTAGAAGGTGGTAACTGGATTCTTCTTAGATGATCCATCTTTTCAGGACACATATAGTACATGTGCTTTACTCCTTCCAGGTGTGTCCAGTGAGTTATAACCAACCGAGGTCCCACACCAGATTTCTCCTCCGATTGTCGGGAGGGGTGAATCTGGGTTACATTGGCCCCAAAACTCTGTGATAAAGCCACAATAAAATTAAACTGGAGGACAAATTCCACAAATGTGAAACAGCACTTTGGTTCAGGTTAGGCACAAAAACTACTTTGTTAGGTTTAGGAAAAGATGATGTGACGTTTATGAAACCTGGTCTCCTTTGTGAAGGTCATGTGTGTGACTTGCCAACCCCAACATTCGCTCGTTTCGGGACTTTCTCGCTCTGTAAACTACATCAGATTGAGCTCTTGTCTCAGACCGAGCTAGTTTAAAGCCAGGTGTGTCTCAAACAGATGCCAAAGGGCAGCTTCTACATCTGGGTGAGATGCTGAGGAATGTGACAAAACAGCAAGATTTGACTCCCTGGGAATGAGACCAGTCTCACCGCTCTCATAGCACCGTTTTCAGCTAAAAAAAACGAGCTGCCCAGCGCTAAACAAGAGACAGCTAGTGAACGTGGTGCTCAAGATCCAGATATTTCCCACAGGAAAGCCGAGCTGATAGAGAGTGATTATTTAAACTTAAATTCAGCTCTTGGGCACAAACATGACTCCAGTTACTGCTGGATATGTAAATAAACAACCGTTTGGTAACAAGTTCGCCATGTCAACATTAAAAGGAGATAATATGTCAATGTTGTGTTCACAACTTGCTTCCACTGCCAAAAAAAAACAGTTATTGGAATCTGCTTCCGAAGGACTGAAGGAATGGATTTCAGTGGGAGAACTGTGAATACTGTAACATTTGTACCCGCATTCGTATTAATTGTATACTTCAGTCATTACAGACGTTAGAAAAGTGTGTGCGCTGTTCCTTAATGTTGCCAAAGACTCCTCTTTTCAAGCTTTTTACATTAACTTCCATTCAGGTGCTAACTTGGCACCTTTTGGCCAATTTAGCCTCATCCTCAGCCACGACTTTGGCATTGTTTAAGTCTCTTTACAGTGACGCAAATCAAATATGCTCTGGGTGATGAAGGCCGATTAACCACAGTTTGGCCTGCCGGCCTGATGTTAAATAGTGGGTCTGTGTGTGTTCGTACACACAGACTAATTCGCATTATCTCTCCTTTCACAGTTCGCACAAAGTCAAATGGCTATAAGGTGGTCGCACGCTGGAGGACGCCCAAACATCTCAAGCAGTTCAGACAAACTGAGACAAATACGATGAATTCAGCCAGGTCGACATAGTGTGTAGAAAGCATGGGCCATATGCCACGCTTCATAGGCTCTGTTTAGTGGCTGTTGTCAAGGAGGATCAAAGCATTCGCCATTGTGCTCCCTTCCACTGAGATTTCAGTGCTGTGAAACTCTCGGCTCAGCTCGGGGATTAGGCCAGCCTTGATTTTAAAGGGGCGGAGATGAATTTTAGCCTACAGGGGGTGGCATGTTTCTATTTATGGCGTGAACTGCATAAACTCAAGCCTGGTGTCTTGCAGGCATTCATTGGAGTCTTGGCCCTGTTTTGAAAGAAGTACTGCACTGCAATTACGTTCCAAATGAGCTCTTTTACTTCCCCAACATGTTTAATTTATTCACCATCCTGAAGACAAAAAAAGGATAATTTTCCAAGAATACTGGGATTGACTTTCACATACTAAGCATTTTTTTTCTCTCGTCAGATTTCCCCACAGAAGCATCCATGTCTGACCCTTTATAATTAATGGGAACCACACTGTGTTTGTGTCTTTGACTGTCGTTTTGTGTGAAACGCCGGTGTCACTTCAGATCATCTGGGGCTGGTGTCACATCCACCAATCGCACCCGGGCTGGGCGCAGATCGACCAATTACACACCAGCTGTGCACACAGGGTGACGGGAGGGGCGGTGGGGGCAGTAAAAGAGGATGCAGATGAAAGAGAAACATAGAGACGCTGAACAGAGCAGTTTTGACAGGAATGGCATGTTGCCAATTTTCTATTAACAGTGGAATATTTGTAACTGATGCTCGGTCTTCCTTTCAGTTAGTTCCTGGTTGCTGCTTGTGATAAAAAAGATGAATATTAACTCTTTCCCTCAAAATTTCATTCATGCCAACAGTGACTGATGCAGCATTTAAATTACATGATCCCACCTCTACTGAAACACACTTTCAACTTATCTACCGCTATTATTAATATTCAGGCATACTTGCAGTGGTGGAGGAAGTATTCAGATCCACACTGTAAAAATACTCAGGAAATAATCAGGAAACTGTATTTGAAATATACTCAATGAAAAAAGTACATTGTTACTAGGGATGTTAATGAAAAATCATTAATCGATCAATCGGCGTTGAAAATTTAACCGATTAAAAATGTATTAGCTGACAATGTGTTGTATGCACCATTTCTCCGGAGGTCTCATATATTCATTTCTATGCCACAAGGGGGCGCACATCACCTTTGCAGTTCAGAAAAAACTACTGGTGCAGCAGAAGAAGAAGCAGTTGGTAGGAAATGGTGAGGCAAGAAGAAGAAGGCAAAACATTGTCCAGCGTGGGAGCATTACGCTATCAAAGAGGACAATGCTCAATGTTAATATTGTGACAAGAATATAATTTAAAGACTCCTTAATACATCAGCAGGTGGCGATAATGCTCCATCTGGTTGTAATTCGCCATTAAATCCGAAGAAGAAGAAGAAGAATATTGTGACAGCGGCTTAAAATACAGCTCCAGTCAAACGTCAGTGTTGTACCACCTGAACAGTCAGACCGTCCTCTCAACAAACTGTCACGTCAGTGTTGGCTCGGAGAGGTCGGTGTTAGCTCGGAGACGTCGGTGTTAGCTCGGAGAGATCAGTGTTAGCTCGGAGAGATCGGTGTTAGCTCGGAGATGTCGGTGTTAGCTCGGAGAGATCGGTGTTAGCTCGGAGATGTCGGTGTTAGCTCGGAGATGTCTGTGTTAGCTCTGTACAGTGTGTTGCGATGTTTCCTCAAACGGAAGCTATTTCTCCGACAATATGTTTTATTTTCTTGAGATTACAGACAGTGAAAATGTTCCCAGTGATCCCAGTTTCTAAAGTGATTAAATGAATATTGGACAATGATTCTGAAGTCTACAACGATGATGAAGTGTTTGAGAAAGACCCCCGACAGTTGCCTCTCTTTTAGCGCGTTAGACATTTCTGCTGCTATTCACCAGTATTTTTCAAGCATTACCTAGTATAAGTAACTCTTATATATACTTTTATATTGTATAAAATATACATATATATATATATAATGTATAGGACCGAGCAAATATCTCGCTTAGATCTCATTGGAATAAAGGAGATATTACTCAGCTGAACCAAAGGAGAACCCGCGATAACAAACAAGTCCTGCTTGGCTGTCAAACAGATACAGCTGCAGGAAAATCAAACACATTTCATTCTGTTTATCATATCGTCTTGGTTACATTCACTGTTGCCTCTTTGTTGTGTGTGTGTCAGATGGAATGTGTGTAGTATGTTATACAGTCATTATGGTCAAGGGGGAAAATGTTTTCATAGAAATATCCCTGGAAAAACATTTCTTCCGTTCCTGCATTCCTAAAGTGATTTCTCGAAGTGCTATTTAAAAATGCATGCGGTTTCTTCTCCTCCACTTAATAAATAAACACTTAATAAATGCTAATTAATATTTAATTGTCTCTCTGCATTATTAAAACCATAATGAGGCAGTGAGGAATTTCTCATTGATATTTTTTTTCTTCTAAAATTAACTGTTCATTTAGACTTTGAAATATCTCCTTATTTGTTCGCAGTATGAGTTCTGGTTCGGAGGACAGCAGCAGCGGTCGAGGAAGTATTCAGATTATTTACTTCATCAAAGTAATACTACACACTAAAAATACTCCAATTACTATTACTTATGCATTCATGTCCAAGCAGCGTTTTTCTCTTGTAGTTTGTTGAGGGTGAGCTCATTTCAACCATTTTATCATCGGCTGCAGCCAAAGATTATTTCCATTTTGGATCGATTTGGTGATTATTTTCTTGATTCATCTATTTATTCTATATTATAGTTACAAACGGAGCTCAAGGCGACATTTTCAGATGTCTTATTTTGTCCAACCAACGTTCCTCAACATCAAAATGATTCAGTTCACAGCAGTTTAAGACGAGGAAACGAAGCAAATAGTCACATTTGAGAACCTGAAACCATGAAATGTTTAATACTTGCATGTGAAGTGCTGATTAATTTAAAAAGAAATTGACGAATCAACTTTTTGAAAGCTAAATTTTTATATACTGCTGGATAGTTTTTTACAATGCATAATTTTTTTAGGTGTTCATTTGTAAAGAAACTAAATCTTTTAAATGAATGTAGTGGAATCTAAAGTACAATATTTCCCTCTGAAATGTATTGGAGTGGAAGTGTTTATAGTTTAATGAAATGGAAATACTCACATAAAGTACAGATACCTCAAATTTGTACTACAATACATGAGTGAATGTACTGGTTCGATTTCGCCACCGAGCATCAGGACATTATTAACAAACGGATAAAAAAAAGCTAAAAGAGAAAAACGAGACAAAAGACGAGCGACAGTCGTGCAGTCATTAAAAATCATTAGTAAAGCATTGATAATGTCTAATTTATTCCATGGCAGTTTTTAATATTTTAAACTCATAACCATCCCCTCTTTGATGCAACACTAAATAAGCACAATTACACTGGCTATAAAGCAATTAATTAGGCTAATTAATTTCAAATCCGACTGTGGTGTAAAGGTTTATTATCTGGCGTAAATAAGACGGCCCACGCACTCCTGTCTGTCTGCAGATGAAAAGTAGACATTTACGTCTGCTTATGTCTGTTTGTCCTCAGCAGAAACTCTCATGTTTGCTGCCGTATCACTCCGACTGAATATTAACCTCTGTTTTATCTAAACACATTTCAATTTAGGTAAAGTGGGTGGATACTTATAGAGACCATGTTCTTCCTATAGAGTTGTTGGTTAAGACGTCAGCAAGGGATCGAACGACTCTGCTTGTTATGACAAACTATTGACATAAATAAAGATGGATGACGCGTCTCCACTTCCTCTGGTTGTACAAAAATGAAGCCATCTTGTACGAGTGGAGCCAGAGTCTGTGCAGTAGTGATCACGCAGTAGAGTCGGGGTATTGAGTTCCCGCCGATACCCCTACCAAACCTAATCGTCAGCAGGGCTCAGCTGTCGATCATGACGTATCACCTCATTTTTATAGCATTAAATAACCAATTAAAACAAAACCGATCAGAAAAAGAACACTTGTACAGCGTCCCATCTGCTAACATGGAGGGGGAGGGGCTAGGGCAAGGGCGAGGTCTTTCTTCTTTCGTTCAATAATTATGGATAAAAACAGTATAATTCAGACACAGATTGCATTATTTACATTCGATAGTTTGGGACCCAAAAGAAAAACAAACAAACAGAACTTAAACTGGTCCCCACAGTGTTGCATGACGGAGGAGAATACTGCTGTAACCAAATTCCATTTTGAATTAGTTTCACACTCCAGAAAAGCAAAAGTGACTCTACATCATTATCGAACCACAACGGTGCAACTGGGGTCTAAATATTTTTGGTTGTTTTTCTTTGGGCTCTCTGCAGTCTACTGAGTGGTTGGAGTGGTTACGTTTAGCTGATATAGTGATCAATTTCCAATAGTGTTAATCATTTCTATTTTTAAGTGTTATCTTTGCAAAAGCAACACGCCTGTTGATTCCATTTTGTTACAGGCATTACCGCACACTTGACATTGAAACAGGAAACTGTTCCTATTTAAAGCTGCACATATTTTAATTTCTTTTACCAGTGACTGGTGATTTCCCATATTATTATTTAACTATTGTTCAGGGGTGTCTTTGTGTCTTTCTGCCCTTTCAGTTAGTACTTTATTCTTTCAAACCCTTCCCACAAAGTACCATATTTTCTTAAAAGCATGAAAGACCTTTCAAAAATATGAAGTAGTCCTCTCAGCCACCTGACTGTGCTGAATCAAGCTAACGGTAGTGTATACTCACCAAGTGGCCAGAAACATGATTTCAAATGGGTGTGTAAATATCTTATATGTATAGGCAGTTGTTTGCTAACGATTCATCATCACAACTTTATGAGGTAATAACATGCGAGTGCTGTGTTTGCAGCTTGTTCTAAATTAATGCTCATTTAAACAATGCTAATATATTTTACTTAACACGTAAAATAAAAGCTATTTCCATCAGTTTTTACCAAATTATTTATTGTCCAGCCCGTAAACAGTTCTGCTAGAGATAAAGACCACAAGGTATATATTTAAATATATTAATTGTAAGCTGTTCTTAATGTTATGTGTATAAATAGTCTAATAATCTAATGTCATCTTTTAATATCTTCCAGTCTTGAGAAACAAACCTTGAGTCTAGCAGACCAAAAGGCTAAAAGTAGCCTCAGACTGAAGCACTTAGTTTTCTCTGAACGTCCACTCTGGACAAGAGCTCAGAAGTCAGAGAGAAGTGTTTGTCCAGACTGATATATGGCTCCCCTAAAAGTGAAGGTGGGTCGGACACACTGAGCAGCTCTGAAGGGCATCTTGAAGCTTCATTGTATCGCTATCAGAGAGTGGATGGTGTGTTGGCAGCAGACCTGGCGAGTGTCCTACCCTTCACTGGCAGCGCAGTAATTTAGGAAATAACAGAAGTTCACTCGAGCGTTTTCCCCTGGAAATGAGGAGATGATACACAGCCTTCGGGCCAGTTGCCACATTCCAGTTGTCGCAGTTTTTGCTCTGTTTCACACACTTTGTCCTCTGACAGAGTTATGTAGGCTTAGTGACTCATCCGTGCATATTAGTCCTCTAAAGAACACGCACATGCTGAGCCACCCAGGACAACCTGTACTGGCAGAGCTTATGAGGACCAGCTGGAAAACGTGTTTTTCCCACAGTGGCACAAACAATATGAGACTGGGAAGGCGCTGGTATGCTACCATCTTATGCAAGAGATCTAAAAAAACGTAATAGTTCTGACCTCATGGCAGGCCAACATTGGCCCGGGGGCCCCACTTTAGGCGGCCCTGCTTAAGAAGCTTGTAAAGCAGACAGCCTGGTCTCACCAAATGGCGCATGAATAACACGCTTGACTTAAGTAATTTTGCGTGTTATCAAAACGCACTTTTTTCTTTTCATGTGTCATTTAACGTCGTCCGCATCAGGCTTTTCTCATGAAATTTTAGGCATGATAAACAATTTTTTCTAAACCCAACCAAGTCGTTTTGTCTAAATCTAGCCGAGTCATTTTTAGGCTTAAACTTAATCAAACTTCACCATGGGTGGGTCATGTGCCTAAGACAACAAATGTCACATGACGAAAGTCACCTGACGTTGTCGGCGTTAAATGAAACGTGAAAAGCTTCAAATGCATGAAATGACACACAAAATCACCTTATATGTGGCGTGCTATTCATACGCCATCCCATGAGATCACGTTGTAGCAGAACAATGTTTAGATGTTGATTGCACATGAGAGGAGGTAAGACGTACTGAGGACGCATTTGAGATCCGATCGCTCGGACCACATTCTGAGGTGGTCCAGGCCACATGTGGCCACATTCTTTCACAAGTGTGAATATGAATGTGTCCTGGACCACACTGACTTAACTGACGTGCTCTGAAACAACAAGAAGAAGCCACAACAATGGTGGATGACACGCTTTGGTTCACTCTAATGCAAATTAAGAGTTTGGGCTCTCTTACCTGCTCAGGTAAACAGCGGATGTTTGTGAACACAGTCTGTTTCAACCGATTCAATGAGTAACAGCAATAATCCCAGACTCCATGAAAAGTCCTGCATCTTATTGACGGTAAACATGTCAAACATCACAAATACAGTGAACAGTAACTACTATATGAGAAACATTACAAACTTCATGAAACGCTGTCTATGACAAATTCTTAGTTATTCTGGCCTTCTTGTAAATTCAGCAAATGTTATACATCAAGGTACCTCTTTGTATAAAAAACATTGTGTCTTTTTGTTCCAGTGATGTACATGTTGCATATAAAGCAGGGAAGTTGGATCTGATCACAAGTGGTCACTGGAGACGCATGTTAATACCCGGTGTGAACTGACGGACTCCGAGCTGTTTACTGACGCATTTTAATCCCAAATGTGAACAGGCTCCTTGAAATATGGAGTGTTGCCGTTGCATGTAGATCTTTCCTGACTGTCTGATGTGATTAGGACTCTCCTCGGCTCCTTTTGTCAGATTGTTGGCGCTAATCTGCATGTGTCAGCTTTCCTGCCAATCACATAGACTGAAGGATAGTCAGAAGGGCAGGTTATAGATGACCTGCTGTGCAGCGGTCTGCAGTCAATCAGTCTTATGTCACAGGGTTGGGACAAAGACATGGTGGCGCTTGGTTTGCAGGTCATACTACTGCAACACGTAATGTTATGCTGTGTCACAGCACAGGTGTAATTAGCTGGATGAACCCCCTATATGAAATACAGTGATATTCATAAATAGTAACTTTCAATCTATGGCTCCTGTTGCACCCAAAGCTGTCTGTGGAGGCGTGAGTTGTCTTTAAATTGGATCTCCACGTGTTTTTCCCATTGTTTCCCATTATGTGTGAAGTTATTTTTAAACCTTTTGGCTGTGTTGGGAACCACAGTTATTATCTGTTGAACCAGCTAAGACACAATACAGTATATAACGTTGGTCTACACAACTAAACCTAACTGTCCTCCCAAAAACAACAGCATCAGTCTAATGTTGCTACAGACCCCTCTGTACTGTATCTTCTGTCGTCAAACTGGCCTTCACTGGTGTCAGAGGCTGTGTCCGTTACCAGTTTGGTTTCCAAACGTGTTGGGGCTGCGGACCCCGGTTGAGCTGAGCCCCGCTGCCCACTGTGACTCCCCCTTTGATACAAGATCACATCAGTGAGCAGTAGGCCCACTAGCTCCAATGCTAACTGAGCTAACAGTCGCTATAACTACAACCAAACATAATTTGACGGCCAAGGATAACTAACTTACAGCAGACAGCATAGTGACAGCAGTTGGCAGTTACCCGGGTGATATGCTGCCCCCCCCCCCCCCCCCATTTTATATATGAGATCCCTTCAAATTCTAGCTATATTTACAAATTGCACTTGTTTGAGAGTTTGAGAGAATGAATTCATTGTAAGTGAAGACTTACTGTAGCTGATGAGGAGTATCATTGCAGCTGTCACGCATCCTTTGCCAGAGTTCATTAACCAGTCACATACAGTACAGATGTTCACAAAGATACACAAAGCTGGGCGGCTAAGACTGTAGTGCCCCATTATTAGCTAGAGTTACAATATTTACTATTGCTGCTCGTATCCATTATTGTTTACGGTCTAATTATAGAGCTGTCTCAACTGATGGTAGTGCTAAACGTGAGACCTGTGATTAGAAAAGCGGTTCTTACACGGACCCTTAAATTAGAATTACATTGCTAGAAAATAGCCTGGGTCTCGGTTTATTTCCTGTCAGCTACTGATATCACTTCTAGCTGCTGCAGGAAATAAATAAAACATTAAGAACGTTCACTTTACAGCTGTCAAATGTCCTGTTTGCTCAACACCCCCGCGTGAACCCCGACCCCCACTCGGGCCAAGGACCATTAGAAAAGAACCCCTGTGAATACAACCACGGTCGTTTAAGCTGCAGTCTAACAGCATATGTTTCCCACTTGTGTCCTGCAAAGTGCCATTAGTTAATATAAATCAAATTGGCGAATACAAATGGTTAAAAATACATTTGAATAATTTAATGGAGTAACGTTATTTTCCTCCATACATTAGGAATCCAGTTGCTGTGTGCCGTTGTTTGGTGTGTGCAGCTCAGCTCTGTGTAATGGGACTAACAACTTCGATAAACCTAAACTGGAAATGTAATGAGAAACAATTCATCATGCAATACAGCCGGCCTGTCGCACAATGCACTCTATTGACCGCAGTAGTGTTGCCTCTCGTTCTTTTAGTATTGCTTTCCTTGTAAGAATAATGATTCCTGCTTCTGCAGAACTGGCAGATAAACTGGATAATATGTTGCAGTGAAATGGATGTATTCAAGGGTGCACCATAGTTAGCTAACAGTCTGATTAAGCTGGGAAAAATATTCATGGTGTCACATTTATAGTGAAATCTACATCATGCTACAGCAGTCCTTCAAAATGGCAGCTCCACTGTGGTTGAGGTTTTTGCCTGGACAAAATATGAGGCATCTCACAGCATCCTCCACTACAGAAGTGACACAATAAACATGTTCATTGAGTTAGAATATTCTCACTGGGGTTGTTCTTCCAAAACATTCTGGCAATCTTGGTGTTATTTTGTCCATTTGTGTTCCATTGTTTTGATCGTTTTGAGAGATATTGGCTTTCCTTCATGTTTGCTTTTCAAATATAATGCTTACATTTTCATGAATTTCTCCCAGTGGAGACGAGTTAAAATTACTCTCAGTATGTTCGTAGTCCTATCGTCGTCGCTAGGTTCCAAAATTATCGTCCCATATCTAAACTTTAGTTCTAGGTACATTTTTCCCCTCCTCCTCTTTCTGGATTTCAATCACAGAGTCATAAAATGACCTCTTTCTGGCCGCGGATGCAGATTTTTAGATGTTAGCTCATTTAGTAGCTGTTACTAGCATGACTCTAGTCATGCCAGTACATGGTTGCACATTCAGTCCACCACTTTGACATTTGTGGTCCCCTAAGGATGAGCCATTTGGTGATCAAATAAACGCAAACCTCATTACATTCCCATCAGCCTCAGCTGTGCTTTGTGTTTAGTGCTAATCAGCAAATTAGCATGCCAACATGCTAAAATAACATTTTCAAGATGATAAACATTATACCTACTAAACAGCATTTTGGCATTTAGCTCAAAGCACAGCAGTGCTTAAGTACTGCCTCAAACACCAGTGACACAGCTGCAGTCTTAGGGTGTAAATACACTCCATGCATGTGGTTCTGTTGATATTACATTAGGTGTCTGCATAAAAGGACGTGTTCACACATATTTGTTGTTGCGTACACGGTGTGTGCAGTGTGGAAGCTCACCTGTGCAAAAGACTTGTGTAGGAGAACATGCATTTTGTTGTTACAAGTCTAATGAGACTCAAGTCTGCCTGATCCATGAGGTTTTCCAGAATTAATTAACTGTGTGAGAATATTTAGATCCGGATCCAAAGTGACCCAAACTTATAGACGTGCAGCCCAGTCGGCACAATAAAATATTGGCACTGAGCGCTTCTGCAAACCATGGAAATGTT
This sequence comes from Hollardia meadi, assembly GCA_037974645.1. Lineage (NCBI taxonomy): Eukaryota > Metazoa > Chordata > Actinopteri > Tetraodontiformes > Triacanthodidae > Hollardia > Hollardia meadi. The sequence goes on along the minus strand of JBBPCS010010039.1, from coordinate 11,868 downwards.
AGTTTTGTATGTGTCATACATGTCACATTAACATTTCTACAATACGTTAGATAACATGTTTGAAATTACACGTACATAGTGTAGACATAGTGGACTTCTATAGTGTCCACTATGTCAGATTTTTCTCATCAGTCCTGTTTAATGATTGGTGACAAATTCATGAACGCAGATCAGCAGGAAAAGCTCAGCTGGAGCGACACAGTACACAGTTTATTTTCAGATAACGTTATAGACATCACATCCCAGCTAAATTTCCATCATTCTCAAGGTTTTTACTGAGCTGAATTATTTACAGCGCTCTCCTTCTCTCCAAAACAAACAGAATTTAATCCGACAGAATTAAAACCAGAAAAAACACTAAATAAAGCAGTTTCACATAAAAAACAAACACTCCCAACACTATTTGGTCGTCCCATAAGTATTAGCAAAATGCACACAAATGAAACTGTGAGAAATGTGAAACTGGGACCATTACCTTGAATAAAATTACAGATTTCTCTGGGTTTTAATATTGTTGGAAACATTTGGGATAATTAAGTACACAAACCTATCTCTAAGGCAAATGATAGCAAAGTTCTAGATCGTTTTAGACATTTTAACGTGGAAATGTTGCATATTATATCTTTAAATAAGTAATAAACTGGGTTTATCTTTTAAAACTGATGTAATATTGCACAAATCAACATGCACCAGATTCATCACCACATATTAAAGTGTTTTCCACACACAGACTTTGATCTACACCTCCCGTAACCTCAGTTCCTCTTCCGTCAGCTCACATCACGGCTGTTAGCAGCTTTCCTTCAGGTGCTCCGTGTTCTCCTGGAGCATCATCCAGCCTCCAGTGATGTAGCTGCGTGATAAAGCTTAGAAATCAGTCAAGAGAACCACAGCAGAAAGAGAGGAGAGGGGGGGAGAGAAGCCTCTGATGAAAACCCAGTGACAGCAGCTTTAATCACAAGAGCGCAGGCATTTGTTCTGTCAGCAGAAAAGAGAGCGTCACAGGGGAAGTGTTCAGAACGAGGCTGATGTGAGCCTTCCTGCCTCTGCAGACGGCAGCGTGGACGTGTGCGGGTATTAAGGTGAGAAACACTGCAGTGACTAGCAGTTCAGACACATGCAGTTCCTGAACATACATGAGGATGTGTCTCAATGGATGAGCCCACACAGGAATCATGTCCCTCCTCTTCACCTCCCTCCCCAACCCTCCCATCCTTCTCCTCCCGCTTCTAATGCTTTTGGCACAATTGGCGGCAATCATTCACACCTGGTAGAAGATACTGATGGATGCAGGTCGACCTCTTCCTGGCGCTCTCACTAACAGAGACAACAGAGGGTGGAGGAAGAAGAGTGGAGCTTTGTCTTCTGTAGTCATAAATCTCCACGTAGTTCACTGTTGCTGTTGGAGTCGATTCAGCTGTGAAGATGAAGTGTTTAGTGTTGGAGCCATGAATCCATTATGGGGACATGGAAGAATAGAATGAGTTGTTTTCATGAGTCGTTTAATAAAGCAAAGGACAAAAAAATGTTTTGAAATATATGTTTTAAACTCTTTTAAAAAAAAATCATCCATAATTCACTCATTTTGAATGATTTGATTGATTCTATAATTTTATGTCATGCAACAAAAAGTGACCAACCCACATGGATTTACAAGACACCAAAAATACAGTTGCAGTTCCAGTATTTGTTTGCAAGTGGTCCAAAATGCTGCTGCTAGGCTTCTGACCAAGTCCACCAAATGGTGCCATGTTACACCTATCCTTAGATCCCTACACTGGTTACCGATCAATTTCAGAATTCAATTCAAGATCACTGTCATCACATTTAGAGCCTTAAATGGTCGGGCACCTGCCTACATTAAAGAACTACTGCACTCATTGGTTTGTCCGAGTGGTGTTGCCGTACCTAGCCCTCCAATATGGCGGACACGGTCACGCATGCGCGACTCACCTCGTGCAGCGACTCAGATCGTGTAGTGACAGTGGCATTAAACCTGCTGGTCTCGAGGGCTAACTTCCTAACTGTGCACACAGGGATCTTTGATAATGTTCCACACTGAAGCTTTTCTTTATGAGACAATACGTTTTTGCTTATACCGTATACCAACAGACCATTTTTCTCTGTACATGTGAAACATTGCACTCCTGATCTCCTTAATATCACTAAATCATTCAAATCAAATAAAGATTTCAACTCATGAATCAACTTTTGAAAATCAGTTTTGCAAAAGCTGCTACAAGGTTGCACCTGAGGACATGTCAGTGCTAATAGTCACGCCTACGGTCATAGTTTGGTTAAGTTTAGGCATAAAAACAACTTGGTTTGGTTTAGGAAGAAAAAAAAATCCATCATGGTTTGGATTAAAATCAGCTTAGTTATGTATATCGCTAAGGTTTGAGGATGATGAGCATCAACAACAAATATAATGTTGGCTTTAAGTTCAGCACAGGGGCAGTTATGTTGCATTATCAGGGAGGTAGCATACTAATAGGTTAACCTATTTCCAAAAGTCACTAGTTTTTTGTAGGTCAGACTCTTTACAGCTAATAATGACTCATACTCAGTGAGTCACCCACAGCCCAACAGCTGATAATGGTCTGCTCTGCCAGTCAGAGCAGAGTTCAGGAAGCTTACAGAAGAGTGCAAAACGCAGGGGTTCGAATGGATTATTCCCACTAATGGTTAAGACCTTCTGCAGTGGCGGCAACCATACGCATTGCAGGGACTGCACATTTTATATTCATGAGATGAGCAGAAGACGGAAAAGAAAGTGAGACGGAGAGAATGAAAAAGAAAACGGTGATCAGACTGAGCAGGAAGGACCCCCCCCCCCCCCAATATTCATGCTTCAAGGAGCCTCCAGATGGGGGGGTGCAGATCAATGAACCTGTATATCAGTGCAGAGATGTTGAATCTTATGTATAAAAGTGGGAGGATGTACCTGAAGGCTTTGGTGTCCCTGAACAACAGCTGCATTCATGTTGTTTTGGAAATGCTGACTTGACTAAAATGTTTCAGTGGACGTTATTTAGCACATATCACGGGGAGAAAAAAAGAAGACAAAAACACATTAAAAACCCAAGAAACTACATGAGCTTTTGAAGCATTTCAATCTGCTGCATTAGAAGATGGACTCTGCTGTTGTTGGTGTTTAATTATCGGTAACTGTGCTCGCTTATCGTACATGAAGGTTTTGGTCTGGGTGAAGGCTGCCTTCAAAGGTCTTTATCTGCCAAAGATACACAAGCCGATACTTACTAATATATATTATGTCAATGAAGAGTCAATATTTAAATTTAAAGGTGCATCTTAAACACTGTACCTAATAAAAGTTTGACATTTTTAGAAATATGTATATATGTAACAAGACTCCAGGAGGTCACAGCTGGCCAAGAAATAGTTAAAATCCCTCGTTTTTACACTTCGGTTTTTGTGCACATTAAACAAGCGTTAATTAGACATGGTGGTATATGAGATGCCACGCGTTTGGATGAAGCTATTGGTTTTCTCCTGTAGGTCGTTATGCTAAGCTAAGCATCTCCTGTCATTAGTTTTGTATTTAACGAAAACAGAGGCATCAAATTTCATAACTCTCGCAATTTCCCAAAATGTCGAACTATTCCTTTAAGAAAGCTTGAGCCACAGTAAGTTCTGTTTTTATGATGTTGTTTTTAAAAAAAATTACTTTTCCTACTGCCCTTGTGCACAAATAATATAAATATATAAATATAAATATTAAACAATATTTAACATCTGAAAGCTGAATAAATTCAAAAGAGGGAAGTGATTCTACTTCTTCTTCTCTCTCTCTCCCTTCTTTCTTTGTTTTCATGTCCTTAAGGTGAAAAATCACAGCCCCCTTCATTTCAATGAGACCACCTCTGCAGTGTTTTGTGCCTGGTTAAAATTAAATAACTGTCCCTCCTGGAAGGCCGACCTCAGATCTGACTGCCCTGGAGCCTTTAGAATACAGGCTGCAGAGCTGTGGGAAAACAAATGAATTTCACCGCAGAAAATGTCATGTGTGTGAGATCAGTGAGGAGGCCAACCTGGTTGAAAGCTAAATATGTGTGTGTGTCTGTGTATTATGAGGAGGTTGGCTGCAAGAAAAGGGTATTTATCATTAAACTCCAGGGCTGTTTTCGACTTACAACACACAGAGTAATCCAGCCTGGAGCAGCCACCAAGATTACCAATAACACACGGCATTCACATACGGCTTCACTCATTCACACGTGCGCACTTGCACAGAAGTATACACCATCCTGGGGGTATGAAAGCGGAGTGCTGTTGCAATGTGTTCTACTTGGTGTGAATAGTAAGAGACGGCTGGTGGCTGAAGCCTGACACTAAAGAAAGTGTAGCTGTCCTTACTGGAGGGTAACTAAATTCTCTGCGGTGCACTAATTGATTTCAGCTCTTGCTGTAAGGCCTGCAGAGGTAAACAGGTTTAGTCTTTTGAGTACAGTGTACCTGTGGGTATACTTTGGAAAGGCACAGATCAATAGGAGAATTATTATCTTAGGGCATTTTTAATTAGGATCACTTTGTTACTCACCTTTACATCTGTACTGACAACGACGATGGGTAAGTGTCAGCCAAAGAATTTGAAGCAGTGAGGGAAGGTACCCGAGGAGGTCCGTGTGAAATCGTTTCTGCATCCCACATGCCACAAAATTGCCTCCATTAAAATCCTTTAATGCGCACACCTAAAGGGCATTCCGTGCTTATTCCTCTTTTCTGAGGCTACATCCGCACTAGTACGTTTTCATTTTAAAACAGATTTTAAAACAAAACCGATCACCGTTTCAGATCTAATCTAATCTTACTTTTATTTTTGCTTTGTAATATATGTTACAGCTGGCAAGGCTCCTACCTTGGTGTCTTTACGCCTGAAAACAGGACAAAAATGATGAGGCAGGGAAACGTGACTGCTCGTCACAGAATCCTCCCAGGTAACGCTGTTTTTTTATGAAAACATTGTCAATAACGTGCTTTTGTCTTTCTTTTCCATCATAGTATTTTCGATTGCATTTAGTCTTTCTAAATGCAGAAAGAGTATCATCAAGAGACATCATTTCCACAGTCTTTCTTTGTCACTCAGGTAATAACATCATGCAAGCTAACTCCATAAGCATCCTTGTTTTAGTTGTTGTTCTTCCACATGCGGACGTAAGTTAGGCTTTCCCTGTGGTTGAGCCACACTGATGTGGACATTCAAGTTTTCTCACCATCAACTCCATTTAAATTTGCTTATGAATGCAATGAGATGCGACTGAAAGCTCCATAAAAAGCTAGTCCAACTGCGATTACCAACGTGAAGAACGAGACTTTCACGCTCAAGAATACATTAACTGCTGAAATCGTGTTTTAAAGGAGCGGTTTGTAAGAATTTATAAAACATAGGGGGCAGCATTCATGGACTAAACAAGTAATCGATAAGACAAAAAACAAAACAAAAAAGGGTTAATCGATAGCTGCAGCCCTACAGCATGACGTACAGACAGGTGACGGGTTGAAGAAAAGATCTGAATAAATGATTTGTAAAACATAATAAACACTTCGCCAGATCTTAATCTAGATGAGCACCTATGGGAGTTTGTTGTTTACCGCCATCAACAAAACACCACACAAGGGAATATCTTTTGAAGGAGTGGTGGAGACATAACACACTTCATTTTCCTGTCCATGCTCATTGTCCAAGTGGATAATTCCTTTTGTTTATGGTGACTTGCCTGGCCTTTAGTTACTGTCACTAAAATGTCCACTTTTATACATGAAATTAGTTGAGCACATTTATTTTTTCAAGGGAACCAAACCTTTTGATTTTAACAGTCCTGTCATCTTTAATCTAGCACCACGAATTTTTACATCAGTAAGACTCCAAAAACCAAACCCTGCACCACTTATTATGCGAGGTGTAATGCAACATTGCGGCTCTGTGCATCATTCATGGGGATTTAGTTGTTTTTATCCTGCTGCCTTTTTATGGCAAAATATCAAAATAAAAAGAATCAGATAAAGACCCCCCAATGCTTTTCTAATAAGAGCTGCTCCATGCCCACATTAGAAAATATGAAATCACAAATGTGAAATGCTTCGTATGACGATGCCGCTAAAAGCATGAAGGTCGTTTTTTGGGGTTTGTAATGTCCTTGCTGAGATTCTCTTTAAGGTACAATTTTTAAAATATAGCCAGAATGTGGAGGTACCTCCAAAAAATATAGGGGGCAGCATATCACCAGATTATCCACCAACTGCTGTCACTATACCCTCAGTAAGTTAGTTATCCTGGGCTGTGTAATTATCTTTCTTACAGATTGTGCTTAAGGGCAGCTTTATTTATCAGCCTTTATTGCTAACATGTTCATCTTGCATTTTTGACAATTCCTAAATAGAATAAACAAAGCGCCCATACACAAAAACAATTCAAACAAGACTTTGATAGTGAGCTGCTGTGACCGGGTGGTGTCAAATAAGAATAATGCTGCATCCCTATTATGGGAATAGCCGCCCGAGTGAGTTAATGGTTCGAGGCAAGGCCTTGGATGCATGTTTAAAATGTTTTAAAGCCACCCAGATGACAGATCTACATGTCAGGGTGTCCTCTGTGAGCACTGAGGGGCCCAGTGTGTCGGTGGGTCTTTGCATGTGGGTGTATATTATGACTGCCTGTCTCAGATGTTCTGTAGGGTTATAGATGATGGACATCTGCTGCATGTGAGCAGTATGGATTGTCTTATTGAACGCAGCGGCAGGTTTACACCACCCGTCACACACACACAACAGCAGTCTCCCTTTTATCTCTACTGTACTTGAGGTACTCCTACTTCTCCTCCAGTGCAGTTCAAAGGCAAATCCAGTACTTTTTTACTCCACTACATTTGTTTGACAACTTTAGTTACTGGTTACTTTGGTAGATTTGGTTTAATAATACAAAATATAAATAATAAACAAATAATTACCTCCATCAAGGAGGTTATGTTTTCATTCGTGTCCATTTGTTGGTTTGTTTGTTTGTCACCAGGATTACGTAAAAACTACTGAATGGATTTTCACAAAACTTGGTGGAAGGATGGAGCGTGGGCCAAGGAAGAACCCATTAAATTTTATATATTTAGAAGGTTGGTATCTATGAGTGTGTACAATTTACAATTTTGAACATGTTTTCATAGGGGGGTAGTCTTTTCCTGCTGCTGTACGGTAACAAATAGAAACCTGCAGCTAGCACCAATGTGTAGCTAAGCTAATATGGGTTCAGTAAGGTACTAACAGAGAGTCACCAGCTAAGGCTTAAATAAGAGGGCTGTTGGGCCTGGGTGGAGGTATGCGCTCTGCTGAGTGCCATTCTAGTTCATGTTTAATTCGTGTTGTTCAGCAGTGGTTCCCAAACTTTTTTGTACCTGCATAGACGCCACAGATTGGATTTCTTTAGATAAACAGAGCCTCCGCGGAGTCTTTTCCCATGCCTTCTAACTGTAGGATTATCCTCTGGGGTATAAGTATCCCCAGTGGGGAAACGACAATATTCCATTATACTATGAAAACCACAAATACAGCAATCGATAGTGTATTACAGGAAAACACTGATGTCACACTAAATAAATGGCTTGTTTTTGTTCTTTATGTGGTCGCACAAATAACATCTTGCATTGAAGGCTTCTCATTTAGTTCCATTTATGTGAGATGAATGCACTCTTCCACAAACTTGCAGGTTTAGAAACGGGTGTGATTTTGGTGACCCCCCACAATCGGAAGATAATCCAGGATAAATGTGACTCATCAGGTTCATGTGAACACCAGGTTCACAGCTTGTGTTTGTGACCTGACCTGCATCGTGATATTTACCCGCCGAGGGTTGATCGGTATTTTCAGATACTCTCTCCTTGGAGGACTTGTTGCACCTGTGACACAGATCCTGACTTGGATATCTGGGATGGACCTGATGAAAGAGGAGGCGCTGACTGGGGGTGACTGTCTGCTGGTTCTGCATGGGAGTAGAAATGGCCGATACCCTGTGAAGCTTCCTGTGAGTCAGATCTCGCCTCAGTGAGCTTTTCTCAGGGGCTGCTGCAGGGCCTCGTATCTCCTCTGCCTTTTCTTGTCTCTTCCTATTTCCTTCATTTTTCCTCACTCTTCTTTTCTCCCCCACCACCTCCCTCGGTCTTGCCTGCTCTGGTGCTGCTTATTGTCTGGGACCAGTGCAGTCAAATCACCCTCTGTCCTTAATTCTTTTCTTATTTCCCCCCCATTTACCGACTGGCTGTGGAAATCAATAACGCGCCTTCGCCAGACCTCAGCCATTTAATTTGACATTTGATCCAGTCGTGGGTTATTTATGTGGAGGAGATACAAATGAATTCTTTCTCACTCTTTCTCCCCCCTGTCTGTTCTGCTCTTTGTCCCCCCTCTTTTCTCTGGAGGTAAAGCTTTCTCTAGTGGAAGTGGGCTTATGTAAGCCTCCTTGATACACCATGTAGTAATGCCCACAGGACCCCATTTACAGCGATTGGTGACGCTACTGAGTCATTGCCGGAGCTGTGATCCAGATCCCCATTTCAGGTCGAATGAGTAATATCCTGCATGACTAGTCATATGCATCCCCCACTATACACAAAGCAAGGCAATTGGCAATTTAGATGAGGCCTCATGCAGTTACGGTGTCCCTGTTAGTTAAAATTAAGTCCTAACCTCATTTTGTAATCTGGATGACTCGACTGGGGTTACGACGGTGTCAGCTCGTGTGTGTGTGTTTGGGCCTGTGAGATTTATTATCACGTATAGCAGAGGGACAAGGTCATTTAAGTTAGAGGAAAGAAAGCAGTCCTCCTCTTCACCTTTGCTTCCTTTATTCCCCACATGACAAAGCAACGATGCGAGCCAGAACTCTGAGACACAAATTATGTGGCTTCACCACAAATTGGATGATGTGGCCTTGCATGAACTGGATTTAATGGCGTTTTCTCCTGTTCTGTCACATGAAAACATTTAGGAAGGCTGAGGCAGATAAAACCATTTGTTTGAGAGATCAAGATATATGGGAGAGCCTCCTTTTCATTCAATTAGGAAAAGTAGCTTCATATGAAGGAATGTCATATAGGATGCAGGACAGGACAGAAAAATATCTCCTCAAGTGGCCATCAGTGTAAATACAAGTCAATTTTATTTATATACGTACGTAGCCCAGAATCATGTCACAATGCCTCAGTGGGCTTTAAAATCTGTACGACATCCCCTGTCCTCGATTCATGTGAGGAAAAACTACCCAAAAAAACACTTTTAACAGGAAAAAAATGTAAGAAACTTCAGGAAGAGCCACAGAGGAGGGATCCAAAGGGACAAAATTTCTAGTACATGTAGATTATACGATAAATGTGAAAAATGTGGATCCAGGAGGACGACTGAGCAGCTTTGATGTGAAGCCAAGTGGCAGCTGCATCATACAAACTCCCCTCACTATATGACCTGCAAGAGGACAGGCCATGCAGACAGGCCATTTACATGTATACAAACTTTAATGACAGGAACGTAGATTGATGTCTGTTGTAAGATGAGTAGGGGTCGCACATGGATTTCAATTACTTTGTGAGAAAAAGGCTTGTATTTTCACTACTTTCTTGCTCCTTCATTGGGAGTTACCAGAAAATGGCGTCTGATCACAATGAGCTTTTTTGACATAAAGAGAATGATTCTTGTGACCGACAGGTTGCAGGATAGTGGAAACACATGCTGTCTCTGCAAACATCAAGTTCCTCGCAAACTTGATCTTTCACTGACATTAGACTAGTTGTCTTTGTCTAGAGAGCATGGACACATGACGTAAATTTGAAGCTTAATCTAGAGTATTTGTTGATTTCATACTTTACCACTATGCTATGAAAATGGCTTATACGTACATCTCCCAGCTGAAACTACGGGGGCTATCGCCTCTAGACTACAAAGCGGTATTACGAGACTAGAGGGGCCGGGGCTAGCTGGTTAGCATGCTAACTTCAGTACATATCTCTGCAACACAGTACATAGCGGTCTTTGACATAACGTCAACACTGCTGTTTCTTCACATTCTGTTGATAAAGTTTATTTTTTGAACGTTTTAAGCTAAAATTGTGGCCGTATCTTACACATAACACCTTTAAAGTGCAGGAAGCTTCATTAATGACTACTTGGAATGATTTTAATCTTAACTTACATCTTGAAACCTATGATGTCTTCACTCTGAGAAACCTTTGACAACAATAAACCTCTAAAGCTTGAAATCAAATAACATAAATCCAAATGTAAAGCCAATAACTATGTGCTCAACAACAGTTTTGAAAAGCTTCTAATAAGAATATAAATTCCCTTTGTGAGATTTTAAACGTTTAGTTGTTTCATCATTTGGAATCACAATGGAACAATTAACAGGACTAAGTCTCAAATGGAATCTCTATAAGAACAAATATATGTGGAACAAATCTCTGAGGATTATCAGCTTAACAAGCAGACGCCTGAAAAAACTGTATAATCAATCAAAAGTGTAGCTTTTTATTCATCCTGAGACACAGATCTTCGTGGTCAAAGCAATCAAAAAATGCCTCAAAGTAGTGGAATGGATAAATTTTTAATGAAGTCTCCTCCAGTGGAAATCGAATTTCATGCAGCCGGTAATCACTACTGCTGTTGTACATAGTGAGCTACAAGGGATGGTTTGTGTAACACTTTATGAATTTAACATTATTTTTCCTCTAGACCTCCCTCTCCCACCCCGTGTCTTTGGCTTGACCGTTGAGGATTTTATTTATTCCTTCCACCATCTGTTCATGAAAAAAAAGAGAAGCTTTTTCCTCCTCGGCAGAGATCCTTTTAAATTTGACACGGTGACACAGTGTAAAAGGCAGTGATGGAGGCACCTTTTATCAAGCAGCCCTCCCCACAGGTTGACAGTTAAATTTGGAGGATTGCGTCTTTGTGTGTAATTGCAACATCTGGCCTTTGATGTACAAAAAGCAGGACTAATTCTGATCAGCGTGTCATTTTTTCACCATGTTAGCAACTCTAGGGAATGCTGTGTTGTCTGTATTTCCACCAAGTTGCTCCAGACTGAAATATCTCAACAAGTAGAAGATGGATTGCCATGAAATTTTCCAGAGACCTTCATCGTTCCTAGAGGACGCAGCTTTAATGGCTTTGGTGACCACCTGACTTTTCCTGTAGTGAAACCATGAGGTTGACATTTGTGATTGAGAGTGACATGTGTCGACAATTATTGGATGGATTGCTGTGAAAGTTCTGACACTGATGTTCCCCTCAGGGTGAATTATGATGAATTTGGTGATCCCGTGACTTCACATTAAATTTGTCCAGTACAAACCCTCCACTGTGTTTAAGTCTCACAGAGCTGCTAGTGTTGCTACTCTTGGGCAATAAAGCTGATAATTCTACAGAAGCAGAGCGGATTTTGTTTTAGGCCTTTATAATCTTGTAATCGCACCTTAATTACCTCATTATTTCAAGGTAATTGATGCTGGTTATAACAGTATTAATGTGTAGACCTTAGACCTTGTAGACTTAAGCAAGGTATTTCTAGCATAGTGTAGAAGAAATGCGTCGTTTCATCATCAAATGACCTCATTAAGAGGAAGTGGAAGTGAAAATGAGAAAGTCGAAGCAGGCATCAAACCAGCAGGGGGAGACACCTGCGACTGGCAACGCTGCTAGCGACGTTCGCTACCTGGCAGCCAGATGAAGGAGGAGACCGTTGACTGTGGACGACATGAGAGCTCCCCAAAAGTGAAGCCAAAACACATCTATCGCCCCCTGGTGGCTGGCTGCAGTATAGGTCATAAACCCCTCCCCCTCCATGTTAGCAGATGGGACATGGGCCAA
>JBBPCS010009994.1:0-30614 GCA_037974645.1 Hollardia meadi | reverse complement strand
ATAGGCTTGCTGCGGTAGTCAGTGTTGGTAAAGCAGGTCTCTCTTCACATTCAAAGGTATTTGTGAGGGCAAACTGAAAATGAATCTGTTGATGATGACCACAGTGGATTGTTCAGTTATTGTAGAGCCAAAATAATTCAAATTCACTCATTGAACGGGTCACCTCAGTCATCATCACAACAATTGCCCCCCCTGAGAAATTTGGCAGGAGCCGCCACTGCTTGAAAGGTATTGAAAGAAAGAAAGAAAGTTAACCATTACTGTGCAGTCCAGCTGTCATGGCATATGAATGGCACTTAGTCAGAAGTGACAGTATGATTGCTAATTTCCAAAAGTTTTGTTCAGCAGAGATTATTTGGTAATGTGAGGGGCTTACACATCCAGTCTTAAACCTCCTGAACTGCTTGCAGACTCATCATGTTTGATATTTATGATTTAAAAATCTGGATGGTTACATCAGTACCACGAGCTGGACCACGTCAGCCAATGAGAGAGACTTCCCGGAGCAGCTGACAGTGCTGCCAAACCACAGTAAACATTCTAGCCTTTGAGGGTAACTTTAGCTTGCATACTACTGTTGACAGAAACTGACAACTGTTAAAATCTCACCTCCAGTTCTCACTGAAGAAAAGACAACCTTTGTTGGCTGTGTCTCCCCAACCATTTTCTTCCTGCAATGTATCACTACAGCAAGTTGTTGTGCCATGTCATTCTCCATTTTGTTTACATCCACTTCTCCATGAGATCATGTGAGAGAGATCACATGAGGTGGCGCGTTGGTCCCTTGACACGATAATCTTAAAAATATCCTGTAGGGTGAAATCCACCATTATTTTCAAATGTGGTGTTTGCATGTTTGAGATTAGAGAGAAGAATGTCTGTGAAGTTTCTCCTTATGTGTGTGATCTAACCCGATTTCAATCAGGATTCTTAAACTCCTGCAGTCTAAGCTCGGCATTAGAAGATTGTCTGCAAATAAGTAAGACCTAAAGATTTCATGCAAACAACTTCAGCTGTTGCATATTTATGTGAATTGACATCTCATCATTCAAAGCTCCCTGTTTAAGAAACAGTGCTACACGAGGCCTTAAATGTGGCCTTCTTAGTTTCTCTCAGGAGAACCACAATGTACTCCCTGGTGTCTTCTTCATGGACTTTCTCTGGCTTGTTTATCTTGTTTATCTGAGCTATATGACACATCTGCATATGCTGATTCCTTCTGTGCCCTGATGGCAAAAGTTTTGGATTCTGGATCACAACACAGCATGTTAAAATAAATGTTAAATATTTATTTCAAGATTATTAAGAAGGTAAATGAAGAGAAAATAAGAGACCTGTCCAACTCCACTGAAGGGACTAAATACTGGAAGGTCATCTTTTTTATCAATTTGCGCTTACTTGATTGTAAATCTTAACATTTACAATTTTAACTATATATATCAACTATACTTCAAAGCCCATATTAGACATTTTCCACAAGATGCCTTCTGTTTATCAAAAAATCTGTGTTTCTAAAATACAAGCTTCATCTGACACCCCTGCAGGATCAAGTGCCACAGTCAAAGGAGCAAATGTTATTGTTTTTCTGATGTTTATCGGTATGAAGGGTTGAGTGCACAGGCTCAGTCATAACTTCCTGCAAATCCCCCGTGGCAGAGTTGTAAGTTACCTCTCATGCCTCGGAAAAGGAAAGTTGTCATGGCTCATGACAAGGCGTTCTTTCGACAGTTGCCCAGCGATTAAACTGTTGCACCAATGAGGGTGTACGATGCCCCTGCCCCCAGCTGGTCCATAGGTTGTGAACGGGCCTGATGGGCAGGCGTTAGGCCAAGACTCGGGCAATGATAAGGGGGCAGACATGCGTGAAAAGGAGAAAGGAGATAACTATTCTCACCTGGGGGAAAAGGCTGTATCAGATTCTACCGTCGCAATCACCTAAACAGATGAAGCTGTCAAAACAGATTTGCCCTGATGTTCCAAAGGATTATCTCCAACTGCTATCGCTGTCACCTCAGACAGATTAAAAAACGTGGGCAGAAAATATGAAATTATTTCCCCGCAAGACTCCTCCCTAAAGCTTTATTTACATCGTCATAGAAATTATTTTTTGTGTTGTCAGAAAGTGGCAATAATATCCAAGGGAGTTTCATAAAAAAGATTTGTAAAATGTCCCCACCAAGCTGGAAGCCAGTTTAAAAGAACCTCTTACTCTAAACCCACTCAACAGGCAATTTCTTTTAGACTAAAAGCAAGCTGGACTGCACAGTAATGGTTTTACTGTGCAGTCCAGCTGTCATGGCATATGAATGGCACTTAGTCAGAAGTGACAGTATGATTGCTAATTTCCAGTTCCCCTTTTTGCTTGTCCTTATTCCCACCATGTTGGTTTGTTGTCTGCAGATGAGTTGGTGGAGTCCCTTGGGTAGCGTTCTTTTTATGAAGAAAGTGTACTGGGAAGTTAATTACCCCTGTGATTGATGGTCTAAATAACGCACTGGCTTGCCATTTGTGTACTGATATTGCTGTTTTCTATTTCAGTGATGACTGACATGGCTTTTGGATTAAGGCACCCATCTTAGTGTTTTCAATTAATTAGTTGGCCTTTTAAGGTTTCTGTAACTGATTCTGGTTCATCACATAACTTTTGATCTCATATAGTGGTTACATCAATAGAAAATAATAGTGAATAAACTTTGTGATATTTGTGGTATTTAAGAACTTGAGCCATCTGAGGCCTGCACTATGAAGCAAGTTCAGCATACTCAGGATATCTTTCTGTTACCTGGCTTCACTAACCCTAACTATCGCAATTGCGCAGAGTGGTCACACGAAGGTGTCAACACAGCCAGGATTCTCCAATGTATCCATGAGCGCGTCCACATGAAAGAGGCGGTGTTTGGAGCATATGACCAATCACGGGCATGACAAGTCTACTGGCAGCATGTTCTACACACACAAAGGGCAAACTGTAATATTAGACAGTTATAAAGAAGTAAAACATTTAATCCAGGCTTAAAGCAATGTAAATTAATTAATTGAATTGAATGTGTAAATTAATGAGCTTATTATCACTGCCCCATCAATAGGGCACCAGTAGATCTGATTGTAGATGTAGGATCATATGGTGTGTGTTTTGCAATTTAAGGCTTATTCTGTCAGCTGCAACGGCGGTGTCAAACAGATTTGGGAGCAAATTAAACTTTGACCTTGTGTTCCCCTCCACCTGCAGACTTCACACCGCCCAGAGAGCCATCAAGCAGACCCAAGTGACAGTGCAGAAGATTGGGAAGGAGATCGAGGAAAAGCTCAGGACAACGGCGACATGCACAGAGCGGGTGAGCACAGTCACCCATCAGCAGCTTTTTCCAACTCATCAGCAACTTCAGCAGCAGTGTTTAGACAGCTTATTTGCTTATTTTAAGTAGCAACTCATTTATTATAGAAATATCTAAAATATAGTTGAATTTCATGTTTTGAAATACAGAAAGATGAGGCGCAGTGTGAGATGTTACCAGGAAGGTTCATTAACACCAGAGAGCAATAATTGATGTGATCAGTGATAGCAGGCCCATTAGTTTCTACACTAATAATAAACATCAGCAGGCTGTATTGTGCTAAATACTTACCAGTATTTAAGAGCTTGTATCTTTAGGTGTAATTGTAATGTAAAGTAACATGAGATCTACTGGTAATTATACCCTTTGGACAACTATTGTATCTTTTTTAGATGGCTCTAATGAAAGGTGGACAAAGAGTAATATCCCAAGTGATAATGCTTTGACCAAAATCCCCTGTTTATGTTTCCTCCTCCTGTCATATCCTCAATGAGGGTCCAAAGCTAAAGCAAGAAAGCATATTTAACATTTTTGGAATTAGCAGCCACACAGCTGTGAAAACTGGGCGCAGGTCCAAGGTTTGACGTTGTGTTTATTGTAAACATCGACTTCAAAAGCACCCTCTCTCTTCTGCCCTAAAAGCCCTGAGGCACTGTCAGTGACACTTTGGTGTTTTTATCTATTTAGACTTGGGAAAAGCAGTTTTCTGCTCACAGGCTTACATACCTCATATGCTGAAGTTCATTTTGGGCAGCTGGGATATTTTTGTGTCCACCCAGTGTTTCAAATGTGCTGTAGTATGTGTGTCTTGTGTTTGTTCTTTTGCACAGATACCACATTTAAAGGTTATGAAGATCTCTTTAGAGTACCTCAGCTGTTACAGCTGTTGCTTTCCATCATTCTCTCCCTCAGCTTTGGATATGACTAATTTTTTTGTTCATTTCCCCAGACCTTCACCCTTCCTATTAAAGTAGCTCCTCTATAGCCTTCTCAAGCCTTCCCACAAAAACATTGAGGCTCCGTTCCTTTGCCACAAAGGATCCCTTTCAAAAACCTGTCTCTGATATTTCCCCGAGTGAAACATTCCTTAATACCCTTTTCAGAGCTCTCGTCAGCTAATAAATCACATAATCCTTGTCCTTACCTTTCTGTAAAACCCGGCAACTTGTAGTGAGTGGAGCATTGTGTGGCTCTTCTAAGGGTTTCCCTCTTTTCCTTTGGAGAGCTCTGTACTATCCTTCTGTGGGCGTCATAGTGAGCTTGGATCAAAGGGGGGGGCAGAGTGGAGGCCACCAACCTCAGCACATGGCCCTTTCACCCTCTCACCCACACCCTGCCATTAATCTGTTGAGTTATAACATGCCCCCCCCCCCTCCATGCCTGCTGCTTATTTACTCAGCTGACCCACTGCTGTTTGATGTTCAGTAGGAGTCAGACGGGCCCTGGTGTTAAGCCCTGGGTTACAGTCTCACACACAAACACATGACATGGCTGTGACCCACTTGTCAATGATGGCGATCAGTGAAAGTGTAGGAGTCTCATGGTTCGTGCCAAAGCCAGTGGTGGTTAACATGCAAGCATCAGGGTGTGATACATTGGAAAGATGGAGGCGCTATCTGTCCTCTCTGCCACTGATACCCCTCTCTGTTTTTGCCACAAATCTCTCAGAAGTCTTCAACGAGAAGCATATCTGTGTTTCCTCTGATCCAGGCTACGATCACTATCTAAGTCTATGTATGACTGTGTGAGATGCCACAGTCGCTGCTTGCAAACTACCGGATGAGCACCAAGGCCGTATCTCTGTTCTCCTGCTAGCAAGATTTATCCACGTCATTCTCTGTTTGTCTCCATGTTTTTCTCTTCCAAACCATATTACATGGACATTTCTTAGTCTACATCCATATAGTCCCTAGATGGCGCCTCTTAAATCTCTCTCTGCATGTTTTGAAGTTAGCCTGTCCTAACTTATCATTATTCATTGCATGTTTTTGTTAAACTCCAATCTCTCCCCTTCATCTACTATACAGCACATCCACATCCATCAGTCCATGAGTTCCTAGTGCTGTTCCTCATTATATGGTTAACCCACTGCAGGCTCCCCCTCTGCCAGATAGAGACATGAAGCCTGATGAAGGAACACCATATAGAGAGGGCAACATGTTGACTAATGAGCTGCACTCTGCTGCTGCTGCTGGTCAGGGAGCATGTGGTGGGAGAGAGACGCCAGCCAGAGTTGTGGGTACAGAGGCAAAGACAGACACTTATCTGGAGTAGATGGAGTTTATTGTGGTGTCTCACTTGGGTTTGTGTACATTCACGCATTTCATGTGCCTTGGTTTTCTGTGTTTTGGGCCTTGACTCTTTAGTATTTTTTAAATCCTTATCTCGTGAAAGAGACTGGCCACACTTGGTCTTTGTCTGTCCAGCGTGCCCAAAACCAGGGCTGAAGGTACTGCACTTAGAGGAATGCAGCCATCATTAAATGTATGTGTTATTAATCACACATAAGCTTTCAGTGCTGTGATAAGTCAAAATGTCTGCTCTGAAAAGGAATTGAATGGTGTGAGTTGCTCAGCTCTCACAGGTGCAACAGAATGAACAGGTGAATGAGAGAGCTGTCAATCAAGCAATGTCTGTATTCACCCGTACAGTCTGATTTGGAAAGTTCTGTGAAAGCAGCTGTGTGGGTGGACCTGGGGAAGTGGAGGGCATTTTGAGCAGTACAATGCAATACAGAGAAAGAACCAAAAACGTAGGGATGGTGGGTTGTTTTGATGAAAGAAAAACAACAGGAACAGGCAGGAACGTATTACCACTTACAGAGAGCACACAACTTAATATACAGCAGGAAATAGGATTAATAACAATGATCATGGCTCCATTTCATTTAGGTTTCCAAGTAAGTGAACACGCATGTGTATTTTTAACAGGAGACATTTGGACTTGTCATCAGAGGAATAGCACAGGTGTTACTAATAAGTGAAACACAAATGACATTCACTTCACTGTTCTACTTGTGGTGGTCATTGCATCACCATAACTATGAGGCCTTCAGACTCATCTCCTTGCATCCTGTGCGAGCAGCTGATTGCGTGCTAACAGCGAGAACGACATATGAGTTAACTCGCTGCCAGCCGTTCCCATGATGTGGGCTCATCATTAAACCCTTTCTCCTGTAGCGCCAATGTCAGGGCTCAGTGAGATGTTTTGAATAGCCAAATCATTCTCCATCTCATCGTTTCACACTGGATTCTGAATTATTGACGGTGAGTTATCAATGCAACCTGGGATCAGTCTTGTTTTTGTGGAGCTAGTAGGAATTTAGGGGTCTTTTTTATCAAAGGGTAATAAACGCCAGAAGTTGCTGTGACCACATACTAAATATTTTCCCTCCATATCATTCTCCTCTGTATGCTGTGAACAGAAGAAAGAGCGGGAGTGCATGCAGCTGCGTATAGCCGTGCTGCGTAGTGAACTGCAGCGGCAGAGGAAGGCACTTGGCAGGGAGATAGACCTGCGGCAGAAAGAGAGGACACAGCTTCAGAAGAAAGGTAAAGCAAATAACTGCACATACAACAGGTACATTTGGGCTAATGTTAAGTTTTATTGCTACAAGCTTTATTGCTATAAGCAGTCAGCTCACACACTATGATGAGGAGTTATTAATTGTTCAATAGATTTTACATAGAAAATACTCAGTGGTTTCAGGCCTACAAATATAATTTTGTTGCATTTAGGAACCAACAGTGCTCTTCTATTCCAATCTAAAGTAATAACACAATGCCAGCATATTCATTCACTTTTGCAGCAGCACATATAGCATTCACCCACAAGCAACTTGGCCAACAATGTGAACACTGTATATACCTAAGAGCACAGAATGATGTATGTATTCAGTAAATAAATCAGTGTTTTACCCCCCTAGTTATCACTAGAGCTAACATGAGCACACTGGTGGTAAAAACAATGATGGACATTGAGCAGTTATTGTTGCAGAAGTATCACGTGAGATGAGCAGTCTGTCCTGCTGCAATTTGTTTTTGCATTTTGTTATCTCTAATGGTGCTGCATGGCTCACATTCAACTGGCATCAGTACACTTAAAGGGAAACTTTTTCAAGCACCTTTGTATCATTACAATGTAGGTAGTATAAGCAAATGAACAATTATAAACTGCACCCAGTCTCACCAAACTCAGATCAAACTGTAAAATAAGATTTTTTAAAAAGTCAAGATTCAAGAAAGATTTGTCATTACGCTACACAAAATGTTATAACAATACACGAGTTATAGTTCCCTGTGCTGCATACAAAAGACAAAAACTGAACTAATGAGTAAATAATCACGTCACAAAAGTAAAACTTTACAGGTGAAGTGTGAATTAGGCAGTGCTGATAAAAAAATTAACCAAGGTCCTGTTACTGCAACACCTATTTTTTTTTTTTTTGCCTAAAATGTTTTCAGAAACATATTTTAGGGTACTGTTTAGCTTTAATAGAGGAAATTTGCAAACAGGAAGTGTCAACCATATTGTTTCTTGTGTTTCTTGTGAAAACTTAGGCTTAAAAAGCTGAGATCAGACTGTAAAACACAGCACTGGTGACTGCTGATCAAATATGAACCAAGATTCTGTTACTGCACTGTCTATTTCTTGCCTTCAAAAACATTTTAGTGTTCTGTCCCCTTTTTCTGTTTATTTTGGTGGTCATGTAGCAGAGTCCACCACAGTCCCCAGTCCTTTCATGATTAACAGTAAGACTCTGTTGCAGCTAATAATGATGAAAACAGTAAATTCATTTCAACATAGCTTATTAAAAAAGACTTGCCAAATTCCTTTATTATACCCTTTGTAATTTGGTTCAGGTTTTTCCCCATGTTTTCCATGTTACTGTGTCACCAGTTAAAGAAGACAAGTTCATTACACTGCTGATGGATTCTGACTGCATATAACACTATAAATTCAATTACTGAAATACTGTTCATAATATATGTTAAATTTGAAAGATTTACAATTGATTGAATGTGATTTTGATTTCAATTGTCACTCAAGCTCTCAGTGCTGTCTGACAGCAGCAGGTAGAATATGTATACACTGTTTTACTAGTTCATTTCTGAGTAACAGTAGAGAGTGTTGTCACCTACAGGAAGCCTCTGTCATGCTCACAGTCAGAGGATTCAGGTCACTCAACACACACACATAATGTACAGTATATAGAGTCATTCCTGTGGTTTTTGCAGCCTGTGCCAGGCCACTAAAGCAACAGTGTTTGTGCACTGGTGTCATTTAGTTAACCCTTTGAAGTCTGAGCGCTGAGAAGGGTTTTACTGCTGCCTGTTACTGCTCATGTGCAAAAAAGGCAGTGTTAGTCAAGTAGGGTTGCAGCGGTGTACCGTGGTATGAAAATTGACAGTTATACCATGTGGATTTGCCTATCTAGGGTATTGAATTTTAACCTTTAGTGTTATTTAAAATGTTTCTATTAAGTTTCATGTCTTTCAGGACATAATCATTTGTGAAATTATAATAGTCAACCTTACTACCACAGATGTATACACAAATAAACACATAAACACATATGCAGGTGTGTGCTAATACATATTTTGTACTTGTGTATGTACCCACAAGTTGCATATTGTAATTTCAATGTGTTTTTGGGTGGCTGCAGCACATGAGCTTTCATCTTTTCTCAACTTTAGCTACTTCTGTTTCATATTTATCAGTGATGTGTTGCTTATAAAAACACAGGTTTAATAGCTGCCACATACACCTACAGTGAGTCTGTAGAAGGCTTCACTGCATCATAAGTATCTTTGCAGTGTCAAATGAGAACAAAGAGCTTGTGGTGACTCGCAGTGTTACGATGTTCCTGTGCAGCTCTCCAGAATGCATTGTATGAACTGACTGGATATGTCTGAGTTGTACTGTCATCAGCAGTGGTTGACTTAAAATAGGCCAGGTGCTCTCTGCAGGAACCTTGGGTTAGTAAGATCAGCTTGCTGTTTGGCCAAAGGGCAGGGCACCTCACAGAGCCGCCAAGCTGAAGTAGGGATTGGAAATGATTAGCATGTAGTCTGCACATGCATGCAGACACACACACAAACACACAAAAAGAAAGCACTAAGAGGGGTTCAGCGAGAAGTTTCCTTTGTGCTGCGATCTTAAAAAAAAGGCCGTTAATCCTCTGCCTCTTTACCTGTCACCACTCCGTCTACAGCCAAAAGAACTCGCTGCTCTCCTTTTCATTGCAGCTCATTGATGGCTTTTTTTCAGACTGGACAAGTGCTTATTAAGAAACAAGAAAAAAAAAATCCTCCAGCTGGTTAAAGAGGGAAAAGGTATTTTAGGATAAATTGAAATGCTGCAGCTGAATGGGCCTGTGCTGAAAATCTTGTTGTTTCTTTTTCCCAGACTCATAACTCAAAAGCCATATGCTGCTGAGCTCTGCTATACTTCCAGCATGTTGTTTAACTCTTCTAATCAGC
Organism: Hollardia meadi; assembly: GCA_037974645.1. Classification (NCBI taxonomy): domain Eukaryota; kingdom Metazoa; phylum Chordata; class Actinopteri; order Tetraodontiformes; family Triacanthodidae; genus Hollardia; species Hollardia meadi. The sequence continues at coordinate 20,797 of JBBPCS010009994.1, read as the reverse complement.
CTGCACATATTCATTTCTTTCACTATCGGAAAGAAAACCCTGCATTAATTACAGACAGGATATTCTCTGAGACAGGTGTTTACAGTATGTCGTACAGCAGCTGAATTCTGTGTCTGATTGTATTTAGATTGGCACCACAACATGTTTGTTTCTTCTGATCTTTCATCTTGGAGACACACATCATTTTATCAATTGTAGCTTAAATTTAGTTTTGAAATACTCCTCTAGATATTACTCTGCTTATCAAGTTGCTAATGATTTATATACTCATATAATGTCAACGTTGATTCAATTAGAAGTGCTTATTAGACACACGTTCCTTTCAGTTTAACAGTATGTGTGTGTACTTTGCTATGCAATATATCCCCAGGGCATCCCGCATGGACTGTTAATCTTCATTCTTCGTCACACTCTTTAGGATCTCTTCTGTACATGGCCGTGTGGTCTTCTCATCTCTCACACAGTCATAGGGCCCATTAGGAAATAACTCTTATCAACCTGTTATTCTCAGGAAAGCGGGCCTCTCTCAAAACAAAGGGCCCAGAAAACCCAAACATACAGTGAAGGCTCTGCAGGTGTGTGCGTCTACATGTGAGCTAGCAGATACAGACGAGATGAAAGTTGCGGTCTGTGTGCTTTTATAGAGTAACTATTAGAATGTTTTTGCAGACTTGCTGATGCCTATTCTGTGTTCATCATTGTTCATGTTTAGGTGCGCCCTCTTTGCCATCCTGGGCACAATAAGTGCATCAACAGTCGGTATCATCCCAATGACAGGTTAACGACTAGCTGTGTGGACTTGAGTGAGGCTGTTGTTTTTCAAATGCACACATACTCCACTGCATGTCTTTCACACAAACCATAACAGAGGACATATGAGCATGACCATGTTTTTTTTCCTTCTTTGAATTTAAAATAAAAGTCTTTCTTTCCTTCCACCCCAGAATTAATGGGTTTGGTTTTCCTGGGGTCACTCTCTTGTCACAATTTCCTCCTGTCTAATTTCCCTCCTTCCACCTTGAGCCGACAACATAAATCAGATCTGTGAATGGCGTTTATTGTACTTAGCAACCCTAGTTATTCTCACGATCTGAAACACAGCCAGGGCTCCTGACCAATAAATGTCAGTGGTTGGGTTTCTCATATGTGAGGAACACAAGTTTGGTGAAGGTATGGTGTGTGAGGTATTTGTCACCTCAGAGAAAAGGTCTCATATTGAAGCTATCATCATTAGGGCTCCTGTAGCAGCAGCTCAGCTTTTGCTCATTCATTTGGCTGCCATCTTGACTGAGGATAAGAGTTAAGTCCAACACTCTGCATAATGACTAAATAGGATGTCTTTCTACATTTTTCCTGCTTTTTTGTTAACCCCCCCTGACGTCCCACTCTATCTTTGTGTCACAGCCAACACTTTTTCTTCATATAGAATGGACAGTGTTGGTTTAAATAAAGACTGTTCTCATGGAATATTTTTAGTTATAGTTATATATATTATAGTTGGAAACAAACACATGTTCTTCACAGTTGTAACAACATCTTAATATAATGCACGTCTCCCCAGACACTAGTGTAGATTATTCATTTGAACTGGCTTCACGTTGCTCTCCAGCTCATTAGTTGTGGTGCTTTGGGGTTATGCTTTGACCTGATGGAATTTACTCTTAGTCATTTTTTATCATGCATGGATTAAAAGACATTCGATAATGATGTCACAGAGTGAAACTTCATTTCTCAATGCCTTTTAATAAACAGTAAGATCACTGACAGTCTTTCATGTGAATCAGATTATATGTGATTTTAAAGATTCTGTATGTGTGTGTCACTCCCCAATCTGAGTTGCTGAACAATGTGAGTCGCACGCGCATCAGCGCGTCTTCCATCTTGGACATCTAACTACGGCAATACCATATAACCAACACGCAAAACTTTGATTAAACTAATTTATTGAGTTTAGCTGTTAATAATGATTAGGATTACATTTGCTAATGATTATTTTAGACGACAGTGCGTTATTACATGTCGTAACATAACTTTATTGGCATGAAGGTTTCAAGAACAGTATTGCCAAAGCATCAAAGTAAAGTTTGTCCAAATATTTGGACAGTACACAATAACAGCAATATGAGCATTTAAAAAGCTATGCTACAAAAGGCAACCACACACCGCTGTGTAAAATAGTCGTTAGCAAATGTAATCATAATCATAACATTACAAATTAACAGTTTTACTGCAGTTCTGGTGTGGTTTGTCCAAGTGGTGTTGCCGTACCTAGCTCTCCAATATGACAGACGCTCTCGCGTATGCATGACTCACATTGTGCAGCGACTCAGATCAGGTAGTATCAGTGTGATTTATGATGATTGCTGTTTCTCATTAGCTAAAATTGTAGAGTCACAAGTTACTGATTAAAAGTACCACAGAGGAAAAATACATTTTGATAAGAAAGCAGTCATCTCTGTTGAGCTTTTGCACCTTTTGCATTGCACACTACAGAATCTGTTGTCCAGTGTTGATGCTGTTAAAATGATAAATCCACTTAATGTCCTTAGAAACAGTTTCAGACCTCACCCAGTCCATGAAGACTCCAGTTCTTACATTTGAACCAGAAGAGTGGTTGTCTTGACTTCCTTTAGAGGTGCACAAAGCTTGCTGTCTGCTGCTCCGAAAAGCTCCCTTTCTGATTTATTATCAGATCAGAATTTTTTACATCAGGTTCACCAGCAAATGGGACAGCCTTTGGGATTCGACACCCACACCACTGATGTTTAATATGAAAGAGAATGTATGGGTATTTGCTGTGATTTTTCTGTCTATCCCATGATACAAATTGGAACTGGTTAGAGGGATAAAAGGATGAGAAGATGATGGATAGGACAGATAGGGCAGAGCTGGGCATTACATGAAAGCAAAAGTGCAATACAGGTCCACGCAGTCAGTGTTTTCATGTCATCACAGAAGAGGGATGGCCTGTCTGATCTCTTTCTCTATCTGTCTTCCTTGTTCTGATGGAGATAGTTGTGAGTACCTTTATTTTCTCCCTCCCTCTGTCTCTGTCAAGGTATCTCTTCTTTCACCCTTATGATGTCAGTTTGAGCAGCATGGATGTAACTGGAAGTATGTGATAAAAAGCAGGTCCTCTGATCCAACTGATCACACAAATGATTTGTTGATCTTAGTTGTTGAAAATGCACTTTTCTGCCAGCTGTTGTCATCCCATCTGACTGAGTGTGGATTGCCATGGTTTACTTTTTTTTTCTTTTTTTTTTAACTCCGGGCAGTCCAACACTCACAGACTCCTCAATTAATCTGCTGTTTGGTTCCTCTTATCTGCTTCTGCACATACTGTATTTCAGTGCACTTATAAGGCATTTTTTTTATTTGAGAGCGGAGCACCTGCTCTGGTCTGATCAAACTTCCACCCAAAAGCCACCCAAAAAAACTGCATATTTTTCCATGCGTTAGAATTGGTAACATTTTACTTGTTCTGTTATCATTCCTCTCTGTAATAATTTAAAATGATCCACTGTCAGACATAGAAAGTAAGGTACATAAAGCTTTGGGAAACAACAGGAAGAATTCTGTTTGCATTAACAGAAGTTTGATTATGGATTTCATTACAACTCTGGGTAAAAAGATGATAAAACAGAGAGAGGGCTACCTGTATTAGTGTTGCCTGATTGTTAATGCTGATCCGTGGATGCTTGGTTGAGTTATTTAAGGGGAAATTCTGAAGAACCACAGAATATCTTGTCATTTATGGCTGTTACTGCAAGTGTTTTTGCTTTCCACATATTTTTAGTTTCTTTTCTTGCTCAAACAATATGCCAAGAATAGAAACTAGGAATCAATAAGTTATCGATAAGCAGAATCACAACTGGAAATTAATTATATTATTATTCTTGAAAGAGATGCAGCAGAACCAGAGATATCGTTTTTCTTCTTCCACGCATTCCTCTTTCTTGTCAAAACCTGCCGCCTACATTACCCACAATGCAGCCCTATCACAGACAGATTGGTCTGTGCCTCAGGTTGGTTAAGCTAGTCTGGTGTTGAGCTGCTAGCTTCAAGTCTAGATGAGGAGTGGGCCACAGACTGATACCAAGTCTTGTGAGCTTGTGTCTTTCTAACCCCACATTTGCAGATTTGTGTCAATTTCAAACATGTAGTCTTCAGCCCAAAGTGACGCTGACATCAGTTGAGGCAATTTATCAGACTTGTTCTTGTCTTTGCCAACTTCCTTCTGCTCTGCCTGGGGGATCATAAAGCTCTTTCAGTTAAACCCAAAGTGTTCAGGGCCTTTAAAACGGAGGCACCTTATCATTTGACCAAGCCATTTCTCTCTCTTGATTCATCTGACTGTGGAGGAGCAGTGACTTGACACCAGGTCCTCCTACATGAACTAGCTCATTCCCTTGTCACAAAGTGTGAGGCCAGCCACCTTGGGGAGAAACCTCATTACTGATGTTTATATTCACAGTCTGAGCATAAAGCATTGAGTATGTTAGCTTTGGCATGAAGAGCTTTGCTTTGTGGCTCTGCTCTCCCTTTGCCACCACAGTCAGATACAACAGCCTCAGTCCTTTAGCTGTTGCACCTGATAATCAGTGTCACAATCCTTTGAGAACTTTGAGCTCTTAATTAGGAGGACAACAGTTAAAATGTTCTAACAATTATTACAATGCACACATACAGTAGTTGTTCATATGCCTTTTCCTTTTTCTGCTTCAGACAAAGATAGAACACTAAATAAGAAAACACTTTCTCCTGTTTATTTTAGAGTGTGGGGGGACTGTATGAACACAGATGGAGTTATAGGGTTGTAATTTTCTTTTACAAGCCCAAATTATACTTTGCATTTTTCCAGCTACACTGAGGTATTGTGAGCTTGCCAATATTGCGGTTACACAACTTCCACAAGCTGTACCATCCCTGTTCCTTATCTGTCTGATTTAATTTATTTGCCCTGCTCTGTGTTTACAGAGTCTGACAAATCCTGTAATTTGAATAAATATGTTGTTTGGTTTTATGTGGTGTCAAAGGGAAATGGTTTTTGCCTGATCAAAAGAGCTGTTTGATCTTAAGTTGAACAGTGGATGGAAGCCAGCTAAACACAAGCCCACCTGGCTGTTCAGAAGTAGCAGAACACACACACCTGATGATTTACTCTTTTTCTTTTTTCTTTCTGTCTCTGCCAGAGGAAGCGTTCTCTGCTCAGCACGAGAGTCTAAAGGAGGAGAAAGAATCCTTAACCAAGCTACAGAAGGAATGCACTGCCAAGAGGTATGTGTGAACCTGTAATTAGCTATTGCTGTATTTCTGCACAGAAAACACTAGCTAGACATTACCCAGAGCCCACCGAAAGATGTGACTCAGTGTGAATTGTGATGAAACTACACTGTGCTCCCGGCCTCCCACTACGCTCATTCAAAACAAGGGCATGTTGTTGCGGCTGGTGCTGCCTGTTTATGTGTTTTCAATGGAGAGTTTGCACATTGCGCTAAAAAGCGTGTTGGCCTGTGTTTGCGTTGGTCTGCGGGGAGACGTGTGGAGGGTGCCGACCCTGGATACGGCTTTGTTTGTCTGAGAAATACCTGGCAGTCAGAGGGTAAACCAGAGCCCCAGGAAGGCCACTTTGGGCCAAGAGCATCAGCAAACAGGAAATTAACCCTGACACTTGCACATCTGCCTAACATCCATTGCTTGGAAATGTCTATTTCTATGATGTTTTTTTAATGGAAATGTCTCTTTTTGTTTAACTTCTTTTTAAACTGTTAGCTAGCGAAACCTTATGCTGAGCACACTCACGTCTTTTCAGCCTTACAATAATCATACTTTACATGAATATTTTTGTGATACTACTTTATATTTCTAAAATTAACCAATATGTCATAAAAAAACACTGTCTTTTTCTTTATTCATACCCCAATATTTATCTCATGACCCCCATAGTAGTAATAATACTATTACTATTGTTCTGCATTTCTAGTATTATTATTGTTCTGCCTTTTATTACTTACTGTTATTCTGCTACCTACGTACTGTTATTTTTATAATGGAGCATCCCGGCAAAAGTTTTTCACACGATTGTACATGGTATAACTGGTGTGACAATAAACATCTTGAATCTTGAATCTTGAATCAATTGATTTCAGATCAAACGATAATTACACACCAATTTGTCTCATCTTTCACTTGTGCAAAGCAGCCGCTCACTGGGAAAGGGAAATGACAAGAGACTGCTAACCACAGGGAAAGCAAAGGCAAATCGGAAATTCAAGTGGAAAGCAAGGAGCATGGATGGGAGGATGTATCACATTCAATAACCACTTTTCCCCCAAAATTCCTTTTCAACTGCATGAACTGATGGGCTATTGCCCTAAGAAGTGGTGTAAATATTGTAGCGGACATACACACCATTCACATAGAGCTGCCGATCATACTCGTACTTAAGCAGTCACAGGAATAACTGTGCTACAGATTTATTTAATCTTTTAAACACAGAGGTTTTTTTTTAGCTGCAGAGAAGTATTGTCAGTAACTACATTAATTATACATTTGTAGTCTTGTATTCTGTATAAATCCACCTTTACTCTTCAGTATAGCCTCAGCCTTTAAATCCCATGCACTCACCACATCGGTTCCTCAGTGACATTATATTGCTGTTGGAAGTGGAAGGGACAGCCAACAGGTCATTTGTCTTCAAGCACATATACATTATGTATACAGCTTCAACAATTCATTCATGAATTTTGAGAGTTTTTTTTTAAATTGGGGAAATCAGGGTAATTTATCGCTTTCTCCACAAAAGTCTGAAGTTATGCAGTATTTTAGTCTATGATTGTATTTTATGTTTGTTAAAGGAATACAAATGTTGAAAAGAAAATACACACTCTCACAGAGCTTTAACTTACTCAGCTTAAACCCAGTACCTGTCACTGTAGGCAAATACTCAGACTGGTCATAATTCAAAATGTGCTCCAGCCTGCTGTGAGTTGATAGAATCTGCACAGCTAACAATGACTGCCCTATTATGGCTTTAAAATGACTGGTGTTTTTTTTTTTTTTTTTCAAAGTTAGATTTCAGATGACTCACCGATGCTCTCATCTGTACGAGGCCTAGAGAAAAGCAGATTGGCCTAATCGTCCGCTTTGAGCAACATTAGTCTGCTCTCACAAATCATTATGCTGCATGAATAAAGTCCTCTCTCTGTTCGTCATGAATCTTTTTTATTCTCACTAACTTTCATTACCTGTAGGCCTTCCAGCGGGTCCCTGTGGAGCAGTAACTAGCCTGGATGATTTCTGACACTCATGTCCACTTCCTCCCATGTCTTCCAGTGACACTCCTTCCCTTACAACTTCATCTCTGCTCTTTCTCTGGTCTCTCCTTTGCCTTACCACTCCTTATGTCGTCCACTCTTAACTGCAGCTTTTGTCTCCCTCTGCCAGCCGTTGGTTACTAATTGTGTCATCCTCGTGTCTGGTTTTGTCTCCCCAGAGAGCAGTTCCTCAAGTCCAACGCCCAGCTCACCTTCCGCTGTCGTCAGCTCCTCTCTGAGCTTTCCTACATTTACCCCATTGATGTGGTGAGTTGGAGCTGGTTGGACAGTGCTGCACAACACATTTCTGACAGGCAACTGCAAAGAATTATCTGGTGACAAAACCAAGGCTTTGATGATACAGAAACGGTGCAGATAATTTAAGCTCTTTCTTTATTCTGAATGTTATTTCTGCTGCAGTGTTTTCATAGATCATCCAAAGTCATCACCTTTCTGCTTAACGTGTCTCTCTGATATATATTACAGTCTGTTTTCTAAAACATCTGGCTTACAAACTGAATATTTTACACCAGTAGACAAGGATGGGATATTTAAAGAAAGTGCCTCTGCCAGTGGCAAATTGGTGTTTCATCCCTCACGTCTGGGTCTGTTTCTGCTTTCTGCTGTCATTTAAATCCACAGGCTAATCAGTCAGACTATGTCATCTGCGGAGTGAAGCTGCCAAACTCTGAAGATTTTCAAGGTAATTTATTATGTACCTGCTTCAGAAGGATAAGCTGTGGCGAGGCATGCTGAACAAATGTTATGCCTTTACTGTAATGCGTGTGGTTATATGTAGATGTCTGGTGAGGCGAAGCAATTTAACATGTTACAATGTGAAGACTGATGACCTCAGCTACAGTGTCTATGATATCATACATTTGGCTACTAAAGGGGGCAATTTGGCATTACTGTGTTAAAGTATTACAGTCTTGAACGTGCATTAATCACATAATTTTATAATTACTGGTATGCCATTTTAATGCATAAAAGATATAATGACATAATTGTATTCTCAATAGCCAGTCAGTAGTTTTACTAGCTGGGAAAGGTTGATATTCTTCTCAACTCTGGCTTGTTCTATATAATTAAATCACAATATACACACATAACATGTCTTGCCTCAGTTACTGTGTGTGGCATAAATTGGCAATGATTAAACACCAGTGTGATCACTTTCCTGCAGCACAAACTGTCTTTGAATTCCAATTAACAGACATGCATGCACAAACCTTCTTGGATGTATTTTTGTGGTTGTCTCTTGGTTTCTTTGATTATTTTCCCCTCCTGATATGATTTAATTGCATCAATTCATTTCTCGTCCATGCAATAGAGAGACAGAATTAATTAAAGTGTTAAAGAGGAGGGAGAAGGCACCATACTGATCTACAGCTGCTAAAAATTTGAAGGACAAGAAGAAAGAAGAAACAATTTGGACTCTTAGAGTCTTTAAGTAAGGAAAAATATGAAGTTTGGAGCCAGGCATGTGGTTCATGCAGAGAAGGCAGACAGAACTAGATTGGTTTGTTTTTTGAACACTTGGCCTCTCTGATGAAGGAGGAGCTGTTCAACACGAGAGTCTTGTCACAAGATGCTTTTGTATCAGGTTTACCACCACAGATACCACATGGTTTAATATCAAAGACGCAGTATTAGGCAACAGAACATTGGAGAAAAGTGTAGTCAGCAGGAAGTTGCAGCCACAAAGCCCTTGTTATCATGTTGGTGTGCTAGGTTAGAGTAAGGGTCACGCTGCATGTGTCGTGATAAATGGGATTTGCTGTCACAGCAAGGGAAACTTGATGACTTCATGACCTCTCACTAGCTCAGATGAATTGAGGAGAGGGTCAGATTGAAAGGGTAACGAATGGTTAGCTTTGGTCTGCATACTGAGAACACACTGGTTACTGTCCACTCAACATTCCCCAGCTCCCCTTTCTCACAGCTGGTGAGACCCAGCAGGACTCTGAAACCATAATTCAAAAATACCACTTCCAATCTCCTCCGCTCCCTGCTGTCTCACTCCACCTGTTAACATCTTTTAAGAGCACGGTGAAGTGCACAGAAGTGACAGCCAGCCCATTTGTGTTTGCAGCAATCACTTGCTCCCATAAGGTGGAGGCCTGTGTGTGCTTCTGCCTCCCAGCCCTGCATAGGTGGACAGCTAGCAGTGAGTAAACAACGGAGCATGTGCTGAGGCCTAACAGAACATCCTAATGGATTCACTGCTAACTACCTTTTCAGGTGGCTTGTGGTTTGTGAAGCTGTCTTGCAACCCACATATCCATTAATACCCGCCTTCCATTAGGGGTGTCATGTTTCTCCAAATCCATGATTCGATTTGGCTTTCGATTTTAAGGTCACAATTCGATTTAATTTTAAATAAAACATTTTTTTTCCAATAAATATTGTCCCAAAGTAAAATCTGTCCCATGTAAACCCTCTTCCTAAACAAATCAATAAAGGATCTCTGAAAAAAAACAACAACATCTCTGATGCTGTTAGAGTTACCTGCTGTACGAGTCAGTTGATCGGCTTCATGCAGGATAAGTGCCTGGGAGTGCAGCAGCAGGCTAATGCTAAGCTAGCTGTGTCTTCTTTAAAGTGTTGTTTGTTTGTTTTTTCTTCGGATGCAGGCTGAATGTATGCAACTAGGCAGAGTGATGGAAAAAAAAAAGAAATGTGGGAATCACCAAACCTACTTTTGATATTGACGGTCGAGATTGAAAGCTCATTTGGATCGGTTTTCGATTTAGAATCAAAATCGTGAGACCCTGACCCTCTAACATTAGACATCACACAAAGGCCAGTACATGTAGAGACCTTAGAAAGCAAGGATTCAGAAGCATGCGTAGCACCTTTCCATTTTACCCCATTGCTGACCCCTGTTATCATTTGTGTGAGGTCTGCCCCAGAAAAAAGCCTGATCAAGTCCAGAGCTGTCTGGATGCGTGTCGAAGTCAGTTTAAACAGGCCTACAGGGGAGGATGTTCCACATTAGAGACCAGGGTCAGGGTTAGTTGGAGTCCTAATCCTACTGTGGGTCAAAGTAGAACAGGGTGGCACTCTGCTGAGGCCCTTCAACCCTTTAAATTGAACTAAACTTTCCTTGTCAGCCTGACGAGACATCCGCAGTCTCCACTTGCAGCCTGAGGTGCTGCTTATAGTTGCATGTCCTTCAGTTGACCTGGTATTCTTGTTAGTTTGTGGCATCATCTAAAAGCACAAGATGCTGTTTACTCAATGTGGTTTTTTTTTGTTTTTTTTTGCTATGGACTAAAAAAATGCAGGAAGAATAATACAATACAAAGCAGGCTTTCTGTGTTAAGTTGAAAAACACGCAAGTATGAGCTAAGTATGAGTCTGCTACTTCACTATGGCCAAAGTCTATTATTTCAAAGCATGAAGATAAAAACCATGGTGATTTGAAGTCTTTGCCTTAAGCAGTGTCCTGCTGCTGCTGTTTGAGAATGTGAAACCACTTAGTGTTTTGTCTTGAAACCATTTCTAGCACTCGAAGCGAGATATTCACCACGGCATCCAGTTTTCCACCCTTAAAGTTATTTGGGCTCGGAGCGGATAGTTATCCGTGGTGCCTTTGCTTCTCAAGCACATATCTTAAAGAAATTATCCCACTGCAGTCAATACTACGTGGTGTGGTGCGATGTGTGTTCTACTTTCCCAAACAGATGCACCAGTTCTTCCTGTGAATGCTTTTATACATTTTCGATTCACAAGATGTGGACATGGTTTATGTAAGCACTATTTATTTTCTATGTAACGAAGGAACATTTGAAACAAAACAAATATTGCTGATGGTATGGTTTGAAGTTTTTGATATGATAAAATACTGACTTTAAAATGGTGCTGGTTTGGCGTGTTGATGTATCTTATAAGCCAACTGATGGATTAACAACATTTCTTGTCTAATCAGCTCAACTCTATCTAATATGTGATTACTGGAAACTCTCTTCCGCTTTGTGTCCTGCAGCAAAGGATGATGGGAGCGTGGCAGTCGCCCTGGGTTACACATCGCATCTGGTCCTGATGATCTCGTGCTTCCTGCAGGTCCCTCTTAGGTATCCGGTGATGCACAAGGGTTCACGCTCCTCCATCAAGGACACCATCACTGACAGACTCACTGAGAAGGAGAGAGAGTAAGTAGGCTCAATAGTTGTCACCAAAAACTAGGGAACATCTAATATAATTAGTGGATATCAAGTATAATTGAATCAAACATTAATTCAAATGAAGTGTTGTGACAATGGAACAAGCCTTCCTATTCTTTCGGTGTCACGTGTTCTCAACACCAACCTTTTGATAACATGATTATTCCACCAGCAAGCCCAAACTAAATGTGTTTGAAATACACACAGAACAGTAGTAAAATATGCATGCAATCCTGAAATTTGTTTTTAATTCCAATAAAGATAGACTTTGAGTGGTGGAGAATAATGCTGACTGATCTGTGTCAGGAAACAAGTTCTTTGTTTGCTCTCAGGTAAACAGACTTATGATGGGTAGTTGACAAGATATACAATCATGTAAAGGTTTGTAACAGATTATGGCAGCAGTGTAACTGCCTTTAACTTATAGTGCAACTCAACACACCACTTTAGTTTCAACATGCCCCCTTTACAAATTCAGACATTGTATACGAACCCTGACAAATCAATAGACAGTTTAATAAAGCGAGTGCACATGTAATTTACTAACTCAAAAAAGTTCATTTAGAGTTTAGGAAAAAGCAAAAAACAAGCAACAAAACACCTTTTTTTATTTACTTTTATTGTACACTTTTTTTTTACTACACAGTTACATAAATGGTGTGATTGTTTTGTGACTCATAAAAAAATATGGATCAATATTTATAGAGACATGACTATTGTCCTTTTAGTGTCAAAAACAAAGAAAATGATGAGTCACAGTTCCCATGTGAAAATTATTTTATTTATCTAACATTTCAACCACAAGGTTATCATCAGGATAATCTGTATAAATGCTGGATAAATAAAGACATTCTTGCATAGGTAAGATATTGCAATCTTTTTCCTGTTTTCAGCTTTTCCCTCATTGCCAATGCCTTCACTTATCACTTCACAACAAGTTACGTGCTCTGTCTTATTTCATTGTTTGATTTGTAGTATTTTGACAAAATCTCCCACGACTTGTTCTGCTTTTAAAAAATCTTCCCCCAGCATGTTTTCAAATAACTACTTGCAGATTGAGGAGTGCTAAAATTAGTTCTATGTTCGCCCACTTCGCTCAGTTGTTGTTAAAGAATTTCCAAAATTAAATACTTCACATATTTTGTTTTTTTTCTTGTCTGACTCTGCTAGTGTGCTCCTTAGCCATCTGTCATGTTAACTATTTTTTGGTGTATGCAAGGCAGAATGAATATTTTTCACTGCAGCTATTTTCAGTTTTGCGAACCACTGCCTTGTATATCATTGTATCAGTGGAAAATGCATAATTGTACTCACAGAAAAGACTTGTTAGTAAAATACAGAGTAGCTACTGCCTGTAAATCCTGGTGCTAATTTGAATACATGCTGGAAAAGAATGAGTGGGGCATTAGTCAGATATCTCAGCTGGTGCTTATTCAGGCTTTAAAATGTATTTAACATTTATTACATCTTTAACAAACAAAGAAAGCACATGTGGCAAAGCCTAAAGTACTTGCTGAATATTTATTTCATGTCATTATCACGTCTTAATGTTTACACTAATCTTTTATTTCCATCAAATTTACTACACTTTTGGTAATCTATCCTGGGATATTGTAGTTAATAGATTCCCAGCTTATATATGAGATTTCAACAGATCATTAATTCATTTATTTAATACAGAGTATTATGTATGCATGGAACTATAACTGATAGCTTGTACTGCTTAACTGATCGAAGCATTTTAAGTGAAATCATCTGCAGTGAAAACCATTTTTAGGTAGGGTATACAGTGCATGGCCAAAGAACACCTAGAATGTTCATAGTGCACTTAAAGATTGGCAGCAGGAACCAAATAGAGTGCTTGCATATTTACTACATTGTCTGTTTGTGTGTTCCGATTAGAAAGTTCTGCAATGCTTCAAAGTACTACATAATTCTAAAAGCATTAATCAGTGCATCTTTTACTCCTTTTGTAAGCTTTGTCTCATTTACCACAGTTAGTGAAGAAAGTTTTCTTTCTTCTCTGTGTACTTAGTTCTACCATCCCAGAACACAGTCATGTGATGTGGAAACCTCCATCTTCTATAATTTAATATCCAGGGGACAAATAGCGACTTTTTAAATTGACGAGACTACTAAACCAATTATTTTCATTCTGAAACTGTTCAGATTTTCTTATTGTCTCGTTGCATTTTGCAACACAAGGTTTGGATGTCTGGAGCTTTATACCAGTACATCCATGCACAGACACACACAGACCAGCCTGGTCTGTAGCAGCCTGTCGGAGTGCATTTTCACTGGGGCTTCTTCATAGAAATCTCATTACATATCTTTGTTTATGCACATCTGTCCCCATTTCTACTACAGACCTACAGCTTGTCTTCTTCAGCTGTTTTGTTTTGCCCATGGTAACAAGTTCCCCTTTTTTCAGTTTACTTAGGTATTCAGAGAATCCATATTGAAGGTCTCAAATCACAGTGCCATTTTAGTACCACTGTCTCTCTCACACCCTAGAGCTGTAAACACTTACTTCCTATCTTCACAGCATTATAAAATTTTTGTTGAACCAACTACTTTTCATGATTGAACTCTAAGAATCTACCCTCACCTGGGGCTGTGTCGGGGCTGTTTGTGTATAAGTCGTGAATTTTACAGACACTGTAATTACAGCAAGGGACAATCTAATAAAATTATTATTTGTATATGTTATGGTCCTGTAACTATGCATCAAGTCATAATAAAAAAAAACAAACCCTGCTGCGTAATGATAGTTGTATGCTTGGGAGACAGGTATGCAGCTGCTGAGGTTTGACATTCCACACATGCAAGACCCCCCTCAGTAAGTGAGAGAGGGTGAGTGATGAGGAAGACTTTGTTATAATGAGCAGTGTTACTAATGGCCATGGATGTGATTTCCCCCCTCAGTTTTATAGTCTGGGTAGGTTCAAAGTCACCAGTAGAGGAGATGAAAGTCCAGCACCCATTACAAACTTGGACTGATGCTATGATGATATCAGCAGAATATTTCAGTCTGTTTTGTTTCATTATTTTATTTTTAAAGAATGTATCTGTATCAGATAAGATTCTCCTCACATTTTGTGTGTTTGAGTGTTTGTTGCTGTGCATCTCAACCAATATGGGTGTTTTGGATGCACTTGTGGGCCTTTGTGTCTATGTGTGAAATGTGTCGGCGAGTCTGCTGTGTCTTTCAGGTGGCTGTAAAGGATCGAGCTGGGGGTCGTTTGAAACCTGAAGTAGGCTCATTATAGTGAATTATTTAAATTGGTTGGAGAAGAGATGCAGGCCACATGGCGATGTTAAGTCAGGTCATTATAACAGGGCTGCAGACCTGAAAGGCTCACCATTCGTTTGGTTCTGTTCTCACCTTTTAATGTTCTATTTTCAGCTGCTCATGGAGTAGCATGGTAGACATTCGCCAACCATGGCTGTAACCCTGTGGTGGTCAACAACTCCTGGTTTTACCAATATGTCTTTGTGCTGTACTGTCAGTCCAAAACGAGTGACTGCTTATCCTTCGCAGACGCACAAGTGAATGTTTTGTAAAGAAGCACTGGCACTTTTACATCCTCATGTGTCATTCAGAAGAAGACATACATCTGGGAGAAAGTGTGTGAGAGAAAGTAAGACCGCATCAGACAACACAGTGATTGAGCGGTCATCTCTCTGTGCGGGTGATTATGTCATGACAGCAGCTGGAGAGGCTCACTGGCAGTCGCTTTACCCATTTCCAGTCCTACCATGCAGGATATTTACACCAGCATCCAGCAACAAAAAATAAACTTGTAGGTTAAACAGACACAACAATCAGTGTCCCTGAGTGAGGCCAAACTTTTTTCCCACCCCCACATGTTTATGACCCCTGAGGTCCCAGCGGGCTGTAGACATGCAGCAAAATGATGTGTGGTGAGATGGAAAGCAACTAGCCGAGCTCTAAAAGTGTACAAAAAAGGGCGATTAAAGTGTCGGAAAGAGGCAGCCAGTGGTGATAAGTGAGGTGGCATGGCATCAGTTTCTCAGAGTGTGGTAGGATTAGCATGCAGTCAGTCAGTTATAATGGCGTGTGCACAGGAACCTTATGTTGATTTAGTTGCATGCTGCACTGTAGGCCCTTGTTAAATGGCAATAGTTTTAACCCCACTTTTGTAATATGATGAATCTTTGAGCTCTTTTTACATGACTCTATGCACGCTTCAAGTCAGGCTCAACATCTCATCTCATCTCTGTGGCATCCAGATTTTGGAAGCTGAAATATTCGCCTGTCACTTTCCAACATGAAATCCATCATGTTTATGTAGAAATGGGCACTCTGGCCAAAAAGTAATATCACAGTCTGTTTAATTACAATCATGATCCACATTCTGTGATCTTTTTTCTTAATTTTGAAATGCCTTGTAGACATTTACCAGACTACAAACAGAATGTATTTTAACCATTAAAACATAATACTACATTAAAGATAGTTCTTTTGAGGCACAAGCTCCTCGTGCCAAGCTGCTAACTATAACTCCTGTTGTATTTAGAGTATGTCACCCAAAGAAGAAACCTTGTAAATTAATTTGTCCAATCAGCATAGTCATCTAGTTAGCTACATTACTTTATTGGTTTGTTCACATAGCCCGGATCTGCTAGTCAATGAGATTATGTGATGATTGGAAACAGAGGTGAGAGAACATTAAATAATGGTATCTCTACAATTGTTGGGTGTAAATTTATTTCACCTTTTGAATGTGGTTAATTCCACTGTATTCCTGTCCAGCTGCAGGTTAGAGTAATGGCTGCCTTATTTTCAGCTAATGTGATATTTTGCCAGAGGAAAACCAGTCAAGGCACGTGTTGATCTGAACTGTGTTACCCTGCAGCACTTTGGCACCGGCCAGAGTTTGAAACTGTCCCTGTCAGAATGTTTGAGGGTAAGGTGTGGAATATGACTGATCTGTTTGTGTGATTTGGCCTTTTTGGGATTCCTGTCAGAGCCGTTCTCTGAAATCAGTGGACTCTGATGACATGTTGCGCCCACATTTTGTCCTGCGGAGAGCGCGGTTCCAGTGTTGGTGATTGCATGGGGGAGAACGAGGGAGATGCGATCCAGATGTCCAGTGTCTGATTGAGACCAGAACCCAGCCATTAAAAGGCAAGCACTGCCTGAAATATCATTTGCTCCAAAGTACTGAGGCTAATCTTCCTTTTATTTTTTTTATTTTTGTTTCACTATCACTAGCTAATGGAAAATGGATGAAAGTGGGAATTACACAACACTTGGTTTATACACAAGATAAACTATTGGTGGAGGTAGTGAATGTGAATAGCAGGGGAGAGAGGCCAGCTTAAGGTGAGAGCAACCTGTGAGCTCCAAGAAAAGGGGTTATTGTTCCATGGCTTCAGCAGTTTCTTGTCTCTTGACATGGAGAGGGCAACCTGCACCCAAGCTAGCCTGTTCTGCACAACGGAGACAGGGAAATGCCCTGTGAGGCTGCAGGGCAAGATGCATAATGTAGGAAGCACACACCCAAGTTCACCCAAATAACATGCGTAGAAACACTTTCTATCTTACCCCTAGATTTTATTTTATTCAAATGATACAAAAATAAAATGGAGTAAAATACCCAACAATATTTAAGGTGAAATAATAAAAGTAAAAGTAATAATAATAATAATGATAATACTAATACTAATAATAAAAGATATCTGTCATAGCATTTTTGCTAACAAGATAATATTGTACAGAGTGGATCAATGGGAATTCATTTTTGACACCTGATTCTTCCTCATTAGTGTTTCACTGCAGTCCTGTCCAGCAGTACAGATGAATGTAAAAACGGTACACAAAACATTTTTAAAAAGTTACACATTCCAGCTTCAACTGAAATTCAAGATCTTTATAGTCTCTCTTGTGTAGTTATCCACATTAAAATGACTGCTAAGTATATAGTATAAAATGAAAATTGTATGATGTCCCACTGGGTTCTATAAGAGACTATACGTTGTGTGGCGTTATAGAATAAATCATGTTATTTAAGCAGTGTAATAAGCATATGTTTGGTAGTGGTTCAGTTGCATAGTTACTGTGTTCTCTTCATAGAAGAGATGAAGGAGGTGATTAACTTGGGAGCCAGCGAGCTTGAATCAAATTCCAAAAAGCTCATTATTTAGGTCTGTATGTCAACTACAAAGGCACCCCGGGACTGGACAGAGTGTTTACTTGTCTTTTGAGGTTTCCTGACAAATCACTCAAGGACAATGGCAGGAATGGTATGTTTATTAAAGCTCTGAAAAAGTCAAGGAGTCTCCTCTAGACTGACAGGTTAGTTGCATCAGCGGCCCTTCATCTTGGAGCCCTGCTGTTGCACAGCCTGTTCGAGCACTTATTGTCCATACTTCATTAAAAAGGTAACAAGAAGCATCTGTGCTGAATAGCTTTCTGCAGCATGCTGTAGGTTGAAGGGAATGGCCCAGCCAGCTTAGAACGTCTCATAGTCTTTATGTCAGTATCAGTTCTCTTTTTAGCAATGCTAGCAGCATGGCTCTAGATGGCAATGTCTGTTAGTCAGTCCACCACTTTGTCCATGTACAGTATCTCAACAACCAATAGATAGATTGGCACAGAATGTGTTACAGACATTAGTGGCACCCAGGGGATGAATCCTACTGACTTTGGTGATCCCTTGACTTTCCTGTAGTGCCACTATGATGCCTATGGTACCATTTAGCTTAATGTACCACTTATCTAAGTACAGTCTCACAGGGCAGCTAGCATGGCTGCAGACTCTTTCTTGTTAGTACTGCTATGATCATGATAATTGGTGTTAGAGCCCTGCGCGGGACTACTTTCTTAATCCTGCTCCTGCCCGCTCCCGGTGAATTTCTGACCATTACTGCACGCTCCTGCAAAGTGTGTGTTACAGTCCCGCCCCTTCCCACAATGTGTGTGTCCACTCCTGCCCGCACCCGCAAATATTATTACTATTCATGCCCGCGCAACCTTGATTTTGTGTCTTCTCTCGTCCCGCAACAAACACACGGTGCTTTACTGCGCAGTATTAATACAGAGATGCATATATGGTATGTCAGTATTAATGTTCTAGTGCATAAATACATTCATCCCTGTGTCTATGATCGCATTGATCAGGAGTAGCGCTTCAAATTTTGCTGTATTCTGTACAATGACAATAAAGGCCATCTATTCTGTTCCCCTGCTGTGCATTAAAACATAACACTGATTTATCAAAAATATTGCACCATTACACACCGAAAAGGACTGCTTTCAAATTCCATGCATCCAATGCAGGAAAAGTTTGAATGAGTCAGAGTCACCACTTAAAGAGCAAAGAGAATAGCCATAGCTTATGTGGATTTTGAGGTGCAGGAGTGTCCCGTCATCACATCCTGGCTTGTAGAGAGAATGTTAGACTTGCCTTGCTTTGCTTTGGTGTTATACTGACCTGCTTTTATCTTTTTTTCAACTTCATTCGTTGACTCCATCCTTCTGGTTGCTAGCTAAATCCCGGGACCCGCAAGTTTCTTTTGACCGCCCGCTCCCACCTGCGGCAAAGTTAAAACCGCCCCGCAGGACTGGCTGGATCCCAATCCCAATATACTCCTTTAATTGGTGTTGACCTGAGACTGCCATGACATTGGAATATCAGTCCTAAATAGGTGTTACAATCTTTTTTTATTTGAGGACAGGTAGCATGTCATTTTTTAAACACTGCGTTTGGGATGAAGTTTTGGTCGGCTTTGGCATAGGTCTTTGGCTAGTGAATACTATGTAGGGTGCTGTTCAGATTGAGGTTTCTCTTTCTCTGCTTCTGATTAAAACAATGGAAGAAAACAAAGGAAAGGAGAAAAAAAAGTGCTGGTTGCGAGCTGGGGTCAGTGGACCTCTGGATATTCTTAAGAGCTGTGATGAAAACCCAGTATGACAGAGGAAGGAACCACCACATCACTCAGGAGATGCTTTAACGGCATAGACCAAGATGGCGAAACGGTTATACTGGGGTCTTAAGTGCAGCAGCGGTCATTAAAATAGCATTCACTGACAGATGCTCAGTGTAATCATTTCTCAGATATTGAAAATTACAGCTCAAAGTGATTTATATAGTAAGCATTGCCATTAGAGCCTTGACAGTTGCAAGGCAGGTGTTTTTTTAGAAAGCAAGCCCAAATGATTTATGGTCCCCTGCCGTTTGAAATCGCACATTAAAGACATTGTGAAACTCGCAAGCCCTCCCCCCATTAAAACAGGGGTGTAAGTACTGGCCAAGTCTCGTCTCCAACATGTGAGCCAGAACTGTTGTTTTGCACATTTGGAGTATTAATTAGGATGTCTAAACAGGCAAGCCAACACATGTGGAGACCTCAGCCTGTGTGTACATTACAGCAGGTCAGCCAGTCACTAGGAGTCTTCCTAACATACTCTCATGAACCACAGTAAAGCTGAGCGCGACCACCCACCTGCATAGCTGTCCTCCGTCATACTCCAACATTTAATAAGATGGACCCCAGGGGGACGTGAGAGGTGTCCAATATGCTATAATATGCTTAAATATACATACTCTCTATAGTTTGCACAAGCAGCACCGACTGACCTTGTGGCCTTTGTTCTCTAATTGACAGTTTTTAACAGGGCTGCCTGTAGACTTGATGGTCATTTTAACTCAAAAGAAGCTCAACTCAAGAGCTCAAATGGACTCAGCGCCCTCCATTTAGGCTCTGTCATTGTTGTAAAACTCCAGAAACCAGTGTCAGTTTTAAACAGTCTGTATGTACAAAGCAAAATGCATATACAATACAAAGCTTGAACTAGTTTTTGGGCCACAAATAGCACACACATATGGCCATGTAACTGTAGGCTCTAAAAGACGTCATGTGCTGCATAGACCTGCCATCGAGCCCCCAAGTGCAGTCCAGGAGACAGTGTAGACCCTGGTGGTGGTGGATGACTCCAAATATGAAGCAATTCTAACTCAGTCTGCTATTAAGATATCCCTTGATGGGGATAAAAGGAAGGACAGCAAGTATTTTAAAAGAAAAAGAGATGGACAGGAAGAAAGAGCAAAGAACTGACTATTACTACATCTCATCATTGTAGCATAAAGTTTATTGGTTGTTTCCTCCTTTTAACAAGAGTCCCTATATTTAGTCTGTGTCTAGACCCTGCACTTAAAGAGCTGGCAGGCCGGGGGCATACATAAAGACAGGGGACTTTCCTGTGAGATGCAGCATTGGGGGGGGGGGGGGGTTGTGACAGATTTACACCTGCTCGCAACGCCCGGTCATTTCTTTTTCATC
>JBBPCS010009934.1:0-62307 GCA_037974645.1 Hollardia meadi | reverse complement strand
TGGGTCAGGGTAAGGGTTGGGTTTAGGCATTTAGTTGTCATGGTTAAGGTTAGGGTAAGGGGCTAAGGAATGCATTATCAATGAGCGTCCTCACAAAGACAAAAGTACAAGAATGTGTGTGTGTATGTGTGTGTTACGGCACAAATGAAGCATTTGCCCCAATTACTAGGAACTGAAACCCTGGATCAACAAGTGGACATGTGCATTCATGTGGAGGATGGTTGTGTGTAAATAACACACGTTGATGTGCTTTTTACTGAGGAATAAATGTGTGTCTACCTCTGCCTGTGTTCATGCAAGTGCGTGGGTGTGTTTGTGTGCGTCCATGCGTGAATACCTCATTCTTACCTTGAGGAACACCTGCATGAAAAGGCAATTACGTAAACAAAAGGTGAATAAATTATTAAGAAAGCATCATTATTATTGAATAGGCTACACAACAAAAAGGAAAGCAACAGCCAGCACAATGTGCAGCCAGCAGTGTTTCTGTGTTAACACGCTGGGTGCGTGGGAATCAGCCTCCCTCGCATAAACTTTGATCTGCCGCTGGAGCTGAAACTAGAAAACGCTCTGCAACATCTCTTTGAATGTTTCACACCAACAGCAAGAAAGGAGCTGATAGATAATCTTAATTATCTTAAATCTCCAGCGAGTCTAATTAAAACACTGATACCATCTCTAATATCAGATGATGTGTGCAGAATATTCCTGCTGTTCACTGCAATGCAATCATCCTCTCTCTCTTTCCCGTGTTGCCTAACTGCAGTGCATCCTCACAGAACACTCGGCTGGCATCCTTTTCCACAAATCAGATGAGCTCCATCGTCTTCCAGTGGTGCAGTGAGGATATTCGGCGTGGCTCCATGTGCTCCACCAAAGTGACAGAAGAGCTGAGCTGAAGACGCCGCTGATGCTACGGCACACAGATACAGTAGGCAGCGAGCACTGCGACACACAGCGCCGTGGATGAGATGTGATATCAACATGCCGCTCACCTGCTGCAGAGCTGGAGTCAAGAGAGGATGAGGGAGGAGTCCTCCAGGCAGATGTTTCCAGATGAAGCTCCTCAGTCACATTCCTGCCGTATCCTCCTCCTCTAGGTCATCTGCCAGCTGCCAGGCAAGAATGGGTGTAATTAGATGGAGAGTGTGTGTTTGTGGATGAAAGGGGAGCAGCAGCAGCCGTCTCCCCTCAGTGTACGAGTATGTGGATGGTGTTTGTTTTTCTCCGGCGGTGTCTGGTCAGAGCAGCATCGCTGGGGATGTGGAGTGTTGAGAGAGGGAGAGCGAGAGAGAGAGAGAGAGAGAGAGAGGGAGAGAGGGGGAGAGCACCAACGCTGCTCTGCCTGCAGTGATCAGTTTCCATACTCCCGCTCGCTCACGTCACATCCCTCCATCCCTCCCCTCGATCGCTCAGGTCCTCACCTTCCCCTCCCTCCTCTAAAAAAAACCCTGAGGTGTCTCCTGCTTTCTCTCTGTCTTTCTCATCTCTACTCCCGCCCCTCCTCCTCCTCAAGCCATCTTTACTCCGGTCACTGTGGCACGCATCAGCCGGCTGCATTAGCATTCCCCACGACAGGCAGTAAGTGCAACATCCTGTGGGATATCCTCTCCAGAGGGCTGAGAGAAGGCGGGAAAAAGAGAAAGATGGAGAGGGAGGAGAGGGTAGGGGTTGAAGAGGGAGATTGGAAGATTAGAAATGGGGACGAAGAGAGAGACAGGATGAAGATGATGCAGGGGGACGGGAGGTGGAGGAGGATATTTTACTTTTTTTCGTGACCAATTTTTTAGTTCGCTCGTCTTGTTTTCTGGGGACACAGTGACGTGACATAAAGACATTTGAAAGCATTCATACAGAGAATTCCACTCAATAATAAAATACCTTCGTATTCTCATCAAAAAAAAATGAAATAAAATGTGCCGACATCTCTCTTCTAGATCTTTACAAAGAATCTAAAGCCTTGCACTGTATTTGAGTGTCCGAATTCAGAGTGTGAAATTCATGCATTATATACTGTAATGCCTTTTGTAATTGATCGAAATAGCCATTGACATAAATAAAGATGGACAACGCGTCTCCACTTCCTCCCACTGTATAAAAATTAAGCCAAAATATCCCGGATACGAGCGCTGCCATCTTGTGCTGGTGACGTCATTTGGAGCCAGAGTCCGCGCAGTAGTGACCGGGCGGTGGAGCCGCGGTATCGAGTTTCCGCCCAAACACCCGCCCGACTCGACGCAAGCAGAGCTCAGCTGTCAATCATGATGTTTCACCCCGTTTTTATAGCATCAAATGAGAAAAATGAAAAAAACAACAACACTTGAACAAACATCAGCGTGATGAGAACTACCTAAAATGACAGAAACCATCTTTGGGAAAAATGTATTTGAGGTGTACTTTAAGTTTTTAGTTTGGCCCATGTCCTACCTGCTAACATGGAGAGGGGAGGGGTTTATGACCTATACTGCAGCCAGCCACCAGGGGGCAATCAAGATGTTTTGGCTTCACTTTTGGGGAGCTCTCATGTCGTCCATCTTCATATACAGTCAATTGAAATAACTACCACGGGATGGACTAACAGTCTCTTTGTATTTTCTATAGATGCACCTCACTTTCTGTGTTGGCATTCAGCGTTGGCTATAGATGCAAATCTTGAGGTGTGAAATTGCCAAATATGACCATAAAGACCTCAAAGGGTTAAAAAAACAAAACAAAACAAAAAAAAACTCTTTTCGTTTGTATGATGATGTTTATAAATGAAGGTACAGCTGCTCCAGGCAAAATGTGTCCATCCATCATTATATTCCAAATAGCATCATTGACATTTTCGGCATTTAGCCGACACTCTTATCCAGAGAGATTGCATGATGAGCTCACATGTGGAGCTTGGATGGCCTCACTGGAACCAATCAATAGTAATGAAGTCAGGGGTTGGAGCTGCAGTATCAACACATGAGATAAGAGATCTTTCCGGTTAACACAGAGCGGTCAGACGGGCTAAGAAACAAAATCAGGAAGGAAGAAAAGAGTAAATCCCACATTTTAGAAAATTCAACCCAAGTAAGTGTTTATTAAAGGAGCACAGCTCAAATCAAGTATACACCCATGTGTACACCTAAACTGTAAACTGACATATACGCATGCATATGTATTAGTTCAGGGTCCTGAAGAAAGAAGAATATGTTGACATTTTGAAGGATAGTGTGAAGCACGCATCCAAGTTGGTCCAAAACTTTTTGAAGGACACCAAAATCAAGGTCCTGGAGTGGCCCTTTCAAAGCCCAGATCTCAATCCCACAGAGAATCTATGGAGAGAGCTAGAGGTTAAGGTCCACGCTCGAAAACCACGTTATTTGGATGAGCTGGAACAATTTTTCTTTTTGTTTTAACTAAAATATCTTTTTCAAACTTTGTGGAGAGTTTGTCTTTGTTCAGTAATCATATAGTATAAACACTTTTGGTACTGGTCATTTCCTTGGAAAAGCTAAGGGTGTTTATCCAAAATATTTCGTGCCTTATTCTTACTGTTTGTTGGCATGTTTTTCAAGATTTCATCAATGACAGAGTCTTTTCTCTCTTGACTGAATCACGACCGTCATCGCTCATTGGGAATGATGAAGTCAGTGTGTTCTGTTTCCTCTCTCCTTGCTTTACACCATAGAATAATTTTATCTTTTTCATGTATATCTTCAGTTTTTTGCTCCAAAATGTCTTGAATAGCACGATCTACATAATTTTCTGCAGTCTGTCGAATAGACTCGTGCGCAGGTGTTCTCCTTAAAAGATCAAGTTGTTGTTTTCGTAGCATACTCCAGATCTTCTTTTATCGTCTTGACGCAACAAGACTCGCAATAAGAAACCACACATACAGGACTTGTATGCGAAAAACCTACTTGGCACTTTTTTATTCTTCGCTTCAGGGTAATGCTGGTTAGTCATAAAAAAAAGACAGAGATTAGAAATCTGCTGACGTTCAGGATGAGAAAAGACATACAGACAGCTGGCCATACATTTCACTGTATTTATGGAGACAAAGGGATTAGATTTGAATTTTCATTGATATGCAGAAGAGTGTGATGCAGTCAGTTTCCAGGGGAGCTACTCTACCTGCAGCATGTCTGACCCGCATGCATAATGACCTCGTCTGACGTGCACCTGTTGTATCATCTGCATTAACAACAAAACGCCGCAGATGTTTCTGAGTGTAGTCACACTAAACTGCGTAGGCCTATGCCAAGAACGAGTTGTAGCGCTTTGAAATAGAATAGAAATGTGCTTTCATTAAAACACTCAGAAATAAGAGTATCTTTCAGTTCATATACAGAACATACAGTGCCGTTGTTACGTATATGCACATAACGCGCTGTGTGTAGGGCACCGAGCACTGCTGGGGGCACGCAAACAGCCTAATGATCATCTTCAATCATAATGTTAATGATGAATTATTTAAATTTAAGATGAAGCGCAGCTAAA
Source organism: Hollardia meadi (assembly GCA_037974645.1). Taxonomy (NCBI): domain Eukaryota; kingdom Metazoa; phylum Chordata; class Actinopteri; order Tetraodontiformes; family Triacanthodidae; genus Hollardia; species Hollardia meadi. The sequence goes on along the minus strand of JBBPCS010009934.1, from coordinate 57,834 downwards.
ATAGGCCCCATTAGAACATTATAGGAATCAGGTAATACCGTACATAACAAACACGGCGAGGTGTTTGCACTCGCCCTGAAACCTGACGAGTGACGCGATGCAACAATTTCTAATATGGCCCCAAACGGCAGCAGGAGTCGGAGGCAGAAAAGAGAAATCATCACTTGCATGAATGTTTAAAAATGGTAATTTGCTGAAAACACGCATCAGTTACAATAACATTAAGTTCCCACAACTGTCACCACAGACGGCTGCCCTGGAGATGCTCACATTTCTTCACGTAACCAACTTCAACGGCTCTATCCGAATCTCTGGATTTGCTCCACGTATTGCGTTAAGTCTCCCAGTTAACAGTAACCTCTGCTGAGCGAAGATTTTCAAAACTTAAGCTGATTGAAACAAACCTGCGTTCATCAATGGGACAAGAACGTCTGCGTGGTCTCGCTGTCATCATCATCAATGCTGAACTTGCTCAGAAGCTTCATATGATGACCTCATTAATGATTTCGCGGCAGGAAATGCAGACGTGTGTCTCTGTAGAGCCTCCTGCAGCTGCTGAATGTCTGTCCTATAGTTCTTTAGAATCATGTATACTGTCTTTGTCAGGGTTTGTCAGAATTTGAGTTTCTTGTTTCCTGTTTTATGTTGATAATTACAGTCTTGGTTTCAGGTTTAGTTGGTAGTTTCCTTGTGTTGTATTCTAGTTTATTTCTGTGTTTAAGTCCGTGCCCTCCCTTTATGTAAGTTACCCTGCATGTTACCTTGTCTGCCTTTAGTGTTTTGGGATTCCTGCTTATTTTTCTTGGTCTGTTCATGTTTCGACCCTCACCTGCCTATGCTTGTGAGTCAACTTTAGTTCTAATAAATCAGTTAAGTTAACCTGTCTTTGCCTACCGTCTCTGCGTTTGGGTCCAAACCCCCCCGGTTCTCTAGTGTTTCCTGCACAAGCCGTAACAGTTTGTGCCTTTCCTTCTGTTTTGTGTGACTGATTCTACAGTTTTGTTTTTCTCATTAATATTTATTTATTTAAACAACAGTACCAACATTAATAATGAAAATATTTGTGTTTTTCTTTATTGAAGAAGATTGCACTTTTGTGTGTGAGTAGGTTTCTTTTTTTGTCTGTTTTATAGTTTTGTTATGTAACATATTCTGCCTTTAAACTAATTTTACAGTTCTGTTTTTTATATTTCTTTTAATAATAATGGTAATAGTTTATTGTAATTCCACATTCTTCTGCGGGTGTGTTTTTGCCTGTTTAATAGTGTGATTTACAGTGTTATTGTATATGTCTGGTTTTCTAGTTGGTAATATTAATAATAGGAAAACATTTCTTAGGTTTAAAGAAGTCGGCCTATTCGGTGTCTTTGTTTGGTGCCACCACAAAGCAACTATGCTTAGGGCACCCAAATGTCCAGCAGCAGGCCTGAGCACATATTAATATTTCACATGTGTCTGAGATTCATGTCTTACTGTATAAATGTAGAATGTTAATATATGGGACAATTAATGAGCAACAGTGGTACGGCATGAGTTACTTAATAATTACACATATTGAGAGAATACGGATCAATCTCAGTGTCCATTTTTCTACCTCTATGTTTTCTTATTCTCTCAGAATATACAGTATATATATTTATCCATTTTGGATTCATGAAGATACAGAATTAATCAAAATTTGAAGGCTTTTGTTTGTAGAAATTTTTTTTTTTAAATGTGTGTGGACAGCCACACTTAAAATATTACAATTTAAATCTAATTAGACAAGAAGACAAATAATAGCCTACTATTACTACTACTACTACAAATAATAATAATAATAATAATAATAATAATAATAATAATAAATGACTGATGACTTTGATGATAAAAATAGTAAAAAAATATTTTGAGTGAGATTCTGTCTTCCTCAGCAGATGGAGTTTGCTCAGTTGTCATGGTTAAGTTGTTTCCACAGTCAAGATATTTCAATATTAAAGCTGCTCTATTAATATTTATAGTCACAATAGATCAGATGACAACATGTAATTTAAAAGGAGTCACTCGTAATAAAAAAATCAACAGAATTATCGCCCAAATCTACAGTTTCCCTCAGCTTTACGGAGCATTTTAGCTTCTTTTCTGTCCATATTCTTTAGTTTTACAGACCTCTACTTTCATATTTTTGTTGTCTCTTAAGGCTCTGTGAGAAAAAGCTCTAAAAACCCACCTGGCTGCAACCAAAGTTAGCGCCTAGCTGGTGAACATTAGCAGAGCCAGATATTTCCCTCAGGAGTTGTTGGACACCAAACCAGAGCGAGTAGCTGGCCAGAACTCTCAAATGATTGATAATGTGGCTCTGTGTCTGCTGGACGTGTAGAAGTTTTTACTACCAGAACTGTTTACTACCAGATGTGGTAATACGTCAACGTTGTGTTTGCAGCTCATTGCTCTGCGCCCAAACAATGGATTAGCAATGTCACTTATAGTTCCCACATTTATTTGAATATAATCCTGATATTCTGCAGCAGATAAATGGCTGTGCATCACTCTGAGGAGCAGATTCTCAGTCGTTACAATCACATGTGAAGGACATGTCAATACCTCAACTGCCTCTGCCTTTCTGACACAAATGTAAACTACCACATGACCTACACAGACGGCCTGGAGGCAGCGCTAAAACACAAACATTATTGGCACACTGGTCAGCCACCGCCCACACACCGCCCATATCTGGGTCATTGTTCAGCAATCTTTCATGAAAGCCAATACATGCTGAGACATGTGGCTCAGATTAAATGGTGGTTCCTCTGGGCAGAACGCTACGTAAAAGGTGTGAGCAATGTAAAAGGTTATCTAAAGGTGGCCTGGTAAATGAATTGAGGATATTAGGTTGTTTCCAGGAAGCAGCATGCTTACAGCTAAGACCTTTTTGTCTCCGCACCCACGTCTGAAAGGCGGAGCAGCAGGGCAGAAACTGTTATTGAGTAACCTTTATGTCCCCTGCAGAAGCTGTGAACATATGCTCTACAAAGCTAGACATTTATACCGCACAGCAGCACAAATAGCATAGCCGGAGGTTAAATGTCTGGCTTATGATCCTCTAGACAGCAGTTGTTGCAGAATGGAGAACATTACTCCTTTTTCTTCAACACTGTCCTCTCCAGAAAATTTAAAAATATTGGTGTTTTTGCCCAAACAACCAAAAACCATCCACAAGTAAGAGCTTTTAAAGTAAAAGTATGTATAATCAAGAAAATCAAAGTATGCCTATTAAAAGTAGAGGTACTAAATGCAGTAAAATGCCCCGTGTATACATGACATACATAGATTATTATGACCCACGCATTAATGTGAAAGTCGGATTTGACTGTTGTAGTTGGTTGAGGTGGAGCTCTGCAATTAATGATTATATTCATTATTGATTCATCTGCTTTTTTGATTTGTAAAAAATTCTGAAAATAGTGAGAAATGTCGTCACAATGACCCAGAGCCCAAAGTTACGTTTGTTTTGTCCAGCCAAACAGTCCAAACTTCAACATCATTACAAATACATTCCAATTAATCAAATAATTTAAAGGAAAAGCAGCATTTATTCACATTTGTGAAGGTGGAGCCATTAAATGCTTGTAAGTAAATAATAAAACGATCATCAAAATAATTTTCTGTCAGTCAACTAATTGATTAATCGGTTAATTGTGTGAAAAAAATCTTAATTTGTTAAGTACAATATTTTCCTCTGAGATGTAGTGAAGTATAAGTAGAAAGAAGCATGAAAAGAAAAGTAAAAGAAATGTTTTGGTACTTCAAAGTTCAGTACGTTGTTACAATCCACCACTGGCCACCAGGCAAGGATTTTTCCCGGAAAAATTAAAGCTCGATATATGGCGCAAAGGAACAAAGACGCGAAGACAGGATCAGGATTTGTTTTCCCTGGTATCTATCCCCCAGGTAATGGTGGAAAAACCGGAGCATCTGTGGAAACGCTACCTTGCAAAAGACAAAGAACCCCATTGACAAGAAGGTTGTAGAGGGAGAGTGAATGAAGTTGCATTTATATAGCACTTGTCTAGTCTACTTCACATATGCATTCATACACAGATGGAAGCAGCTGTCATGCAAGGTGTCGACCCGCTCATCAGGAGCAGCACTTCCTATCCAAAGCACCTTTCGACATGCTCATGCTCAGCACACATACACTCACACACTGATGGAAGCAGACATCCAGAGCAAATTGAGGTTCAATATCTTGCCCAAAGACACTTCCCGAAGACTTGCAATCGGACCCAAGAACCACCTTCCGATTAGTGGATGACCCACTCTACCTCCTGAGGTAGAGCGGCCCCATAAAAGAAATAGAACTCAAGAAACCAAAATAAAACACGAGTGAACGAACGGGCATCATCGATGGAGGGCTCCGGTGTCAAAGTCTGTTACCCCGTCAATATGTGTTTCCATTTATCACCGGCACTTGATAGTCGACACTGAGTTGGCATTACCTCCACTAGATCTACTCTACTCTCTACTAGGTCTCAGCTGTCAATCATGATGTTTCACCCCGTTTTTATAGCATCAAATAACTCATTTAGACCAAACTGATCAGAAAAATGAACACTTAGAACTGAACATACAGCGTGATAAGAACTACCTCAAACGAAAGAAACCATCTTTATTTCATGTGTACTTTGAGTTTTTAGTTTGGTCCATGTCCTATCTGATAACACTGAGGGGCAGCCCACCATCAGGGGGCGATCAAGATGTTTTTGCTTCATTTTTGGGGAGCTGTCATGTCGTTCATCTTTATATACAGTCAATGATTTAGACTGCTTTAGAGGTAGTCCTTGTTGCTAATGCTAACTAACGCTAGCAGCCAGAAAATAAACCAGGTGCTCCAAGGAAGCCAGAAACAAACATATGTTAACATACATTAGCATTAGTGACCTGTTCGTCTTTGCGACAGCAGCACCAACAATAATGCACTTGGAAACGGGGGGTGGGGGGGTGGAAAAGTTGTCTATTTCTACTTTAACACTTGGGGGTCTGTGGGGGCCCTTTTGGAGCCAGCCTCAACTGAGGAACTGCAGTTTTTGGCACTTCCATGTTGGCCACAGCTGACACGAATACGTCGATGATTATAGTAGACATCGTAGCCTGAACCCTCTGCTGTGAGCAGATGAGCTATAGAATAAATATGCTGTTATGTTATCAATATTACAACTTCTAAGACCCAATCAAATCAGCCTGTTAGAGCTGGAAACTGTGTCACCACAGTGACTCCCCCTGACTGTGACAGCAGCCCAAAGCACATACATCAATTCTGGCACTCTGTGCTATAAATAGCAGCCTGAGTGTTGCAGCCTAGTGCAGCACACCATGTATCATAATGAGACCATTATGTAAGGTCCTGTCCCATGCCTCTCCACAGGCTGACCCTGGGTCTGCCTTCCCGTGGGGCTGAGGCTACACTGATGTTAGCTAGGTAACAGACAGCTGGGTCGGCCTCACTGAGTATACATCCCCCGGGGCAGAAGATAAAGAGCACCAAGAGTGAACAAAGACTGACAGTGACGTACAAACACTTTATATGAGCCTGTGGGCATCTGCCATTTTCAGGAAATGTCTCAGAGTACTAATCATTGAAAAAAGGGTTTCATTCCAGACTGCAGATGAAAATGTCAGACTCCATGAACTGCATTGATACGCAGCTAATCTGCCTTGCTTACGTACAGTTTGTAGGACACATAACGTATAGTGAGGCTGCCAAACACTTTATGAGGTTAAAGGTGTCATTTGTAAACTTAATAATAATAATAATAATAATAATAAAGTTCTAGTGGGATGAAACTTGTCTATTTCCACTTTAAGATTTAAGACGCTGGCATGTTATTCATACAGCATTTGGTGAGACCAGACTGCACATGTCCTGTGTTCTCCAGCATCATACTGATAAGTTAGCATCAGAGCTTAGCAATGGGGCTGCTCCAACAAAACACAGTAATTTCAGCTATCTGTCGTCTTTTTAATCTAAAATCTGTCGTGTGTGGTAGTGCAAGCCTCTTTCTTATATACTTATAGTCCCTCTCAACACATTTGTGCACGGAGATGTCCCATTTTTCAGAAGATACAGTAGATATCTCAGTAAATTTGTGTCCACCATCCACCTTTTTAGACAGTCAGCCTACAATGCAACGCAGTCCACTCAGTGAAACAACACACAGAAAGACTGTTTAGAGCATCACCTTATTTGATGTATGTCTAGAGTGCATGTGCCCACGTTTGTGCATTCATGCATGTGTGATGGGACTCCCCTCCGTCCCCCTGCAGACAGTTGGTGCAGAGCATTGAACTGTATTATCCGAGCATGAGTCACTGGAACGTTCCGTGGCTGTGAGGGAGCAAATCTCATTTGTTCGCTCTTCCCATCTGCCATGTAATGAGGAGAAAAGCAGAAAATGCAAGGAGCTACACAGACGAATAAGATGTTTCAGCAGATGTGTGAAGTGTTTATAGATAAAAGACTGGAGAGTGCGGAGAACTAGCTGACTCCGTCTCTTTTATTGTTTCCATCTTGGCTGCTGAACGCTCACTGTTGCAGTGTTTCTGCACTGCATGTCCCAGAGATCACCTGTCAGTCAAACAGTGTGGGCAGGACTGAAGTGCTTTTCTTTGGGATTTCTGTTGATGCAGTTTTCAGATGCCGCTATCGATGCAGCTTCTTGTGCTGTTTAATTTTTTTGGGGGGGGGGTCTAACAGTCCTGTATTTGGATCTCCCAGAACTCAAACAGTCTAACTGAAATTAAAATATTTTTTTGTCTGCTACACTTAATCTGCTTGGTAAATCACTTTCCTGTTCTCCTTTGACAAAGAAAATTCTTAAACCAAAAGGGAGAAATTTATGGTTTTTTTTCGTTTGATGGTGCACTATTTTTGCATTAATTCGACAGAGTACTGTTCGGGTGTCCGTCCACGTAGGTGGAGAACTTATTCCGATACAGATGGTCTCAGTGAGCCAGACAGCAGCCTGCTCATGAAGGCATCAAAGACCTGAATGCGGTGGCTGCGCTCAGCCTTGCTTCCAATTATGCCCAGTGGCCACTTGTGGTATTGCGACAAAAAATTCCCCTGCAGCCCAAAAAGCATTTTCCCCATTGAACCTACATTATAATAGAGACATCTGTAAAACTGTTGACTCCTCAAAACTCCTCCTTTTTATTATGAATTTTTGATCCATCAAGGTTTTATATTTGTCAAACTTTCCTCGAGCTCAGAAAAGCGACAATTTTAGCGATAAATGAGATTAAAAATCTCAACGTCAAGTCTGTGGGCCGAGCGAAAACTTGCACGGAAGGAGCGGAAGAAACACTACTGCACATATTCAGTGGTCGCATAACCAGGAAGATCAACCAGGAAGCTAGAAAACTTTCAATGAGCAATTCTCATTGGATTGAATAGCCGCCATCTTTGCATCTGTATCTAGTTCTTCTTATACATCTATGAGCCTGCTACACAACACAAAAGCACACAGCAAACTATCTTTCCTGCCAAAGCCTCCTTATTATCTAACTTACAGACATGAAGACACATCTTTTCCTGCACATTAGCTTGTTGAAGGAGCCACCGAACAACAACAAGTAATCAACAACATTCACCAGAGAGAGTGTACTGCTAACATCAGGTTTCAGGCTCTGCAGCTAATTACCTGCTCAGCTGCAACACATTTAACATTGTGTTAAAGTACCTGCTGGTGTCACTGCAGTCCGCTTCGACTCCGGAGCAGTCCGTACTCTTCAGTGCCGCTAACAACTGTCAACTGTCTAACCATGACATGTAGGCTACACCCCAAGTTTGTTTACTTTGTGTTTTACTCTTCCTTTACTTTACCGACACGCCCCGCCAGCCAGCTGAGACGAAAAAGAGCATTTCTGATATTTCCCAAAATATCTTTTTTTTTTAATTTTTTAAACATGATTAACAAAAATTTACAAACAAGATTTTTTAGGTTAAGTTAAAAGTTAAAGTTAAAAAATACCTGGAGGGAAATTTTAAAGGTGCCTTGTGTAATTTTTAGCACCACCTAGTGGCGAGGTTTCAGGTTGCACCCAACCGAATATGCTCGCGAACCAACCGCGCATTTGCTCCAACTCATGAGCGAGCATTCTGGCCATCGTCAAAAAACAGACGCGACGTAGCCTACAGGAGACTGAACATGTTGTGTTGTTTTCCTGCACCGTTATGTTGTAATATTGCGTATTGTCACGTATTTGAGTCGTGGGTCACGTACCGCGGCGGAGAGACCGGCGAGTAAGCTGTGTACCTGGTCGGTATAATGACAATAAATCTGAATTGAACGTTACGAAGCAACCGACGCCAGATCCATGCTAACCTAGCTGGCTAACTGCCCCTGCCTTGCATAACTACTGGCCTGTAACGGCAAGTAAGCCAGTTTGCCCGTAAGTTAGGATGAATTAGCCGACATTATCCACTCAAGACAGTATGTTGTCATGCCAGGTAATGTTAGCTAGCAGCTAGCAACTGATCATCCGAAGGCAAGCTACCGTTATCCAACTAGCCAACCAAAACACACACAATATATATATTTCCGTTTGGTGGGAGCCGCTCTAGCTCTTGGCGGACTCCTCTTCTTCGGACCCGTATGCTTCACATAGAAAACTGAATGCAGCCTGTCATAGGCAACCTAGAAAGTCGGCGAATGGCTCATTTTTTAGGTGAAGTCACAACCTGTACACACGTATATAACAATAATAAAACGTGATTAATACGTGTTAATTTCCTCAGAAAACTCCACAATGCACCTTTAAATGTTGTTTTTGTTTGTATCAGTATGAAACCATTTGTATCACCATTAATCAGTGTGTTACTGTTTTAAAAAGATGTTATCAACTGTAATCCATGAAAGTCCTCATTGTAACTAATTCACATGAATCTCTCATAAAGACACTTCAAAATGTTGTGCTTTGATACCAGGTGTAGTAATGAGGGGAAGCACAGTCGTGCATGTACTCCAGGTACTGCAGCAGTCATCAGCACATCAAAGGTGATGTCGGTGAGAGATGTGTGGTGCATTCAGGCATTCACAGGTTTTCCTGACCACTGCTGATGTGATTTGCCCTCGACCCAGTGAGCAGAACACATTCTTACGCCAACACAAGTGTTGTGACGGCATCGAACTGGCATGCGATCATCTGCGTTCACATCTCGCGGGGAGCAACAGAGGAGCTGCATTCCTCTGTCTTTTTCTGGTGGTAGTGTGAAGGAAAACAGGATACGGAAATCAGGACAACGGCCCCATTCCTTCATTTCAGAGTGTTTTGGGGTTGTGTATGAGGATGCTGTAATAAAGCCTGTTCCGATCCACACCACACCAGTTCAGAAGGCGACGGTAACGCACCTAAAATCTGTTTGCCAACCGCCATGAGACAGAAGAAGATGAAGAAGAACGACGCAATGATGAACACTTGTTCCAATTGTGTTTTCTTGGAATGCTAAGGAGTCTTAGAACCTGTCAAGAACCTGTCCTACCAAGGAAGGATCCTTGACATTGAGAAGCACCCACTGTCTCACCTCAAAATTGAACTGTTCCACGTACCACTGCCCCCAGAGGCCTGGCCTTTGTGTGTATTTGACTTTGCATCGTATCTGCATTTACAAAGCGTTTGCTGTTTATGCAGCAAGTATTTGTGCCGGTGTAGCCCTCGTCGGCCGCTGAATTCACCCTCCTCACAAGTTTTTGTGGTCGTCCCCGGATTCATGCTGCTCGTGGGGCTATAAACACATTAGCGAGTCACACTACGGTTGCATTCCTTAATTACCATGAATACAAACAATGTTTATTTTGAATCACACACACTGTCTTAAGATATTCACTAAAGCACCAAATGTGTAATGTGCCAAGCAAACAGACTATTCCTCCTGTTTCAGTCACGTTTGCTATAAACTACAGTAAGCAGCCGTTTTAGGAAAATTATTTATCCATTTTTAAAAATGAAACTACGTCTTCTTCACCTGTTTTTTTTTTTTAAGGAGGAACCAATTTGCATGGTGCCGAGTGTCACAGACAGGTCAGAGGATTCAGAAAGTATTGAGAGATTTATGGAGAGAACGGAGAGAATGATAATAATAAAATACTAATAATTTATCTTTAAGTACGAGCTGCAGAGGAAATGTGCACATTCGTTTGTTTTTGAAATGTGTTTTCTGTTCAAACAGATCATCAGAGCTTCTTTAAAATAATCACAAAGTCATTGAGATGTTTACAGGCATCACTTTACATCCATCTGATTATTGATTAAACACTGGCTAACTTAACCAATTTGATTGATCACACAAACGATTCATAGGGCCGTTAAAAAGCAGCCAGAGATGGAACGACCGCTGGCTTGTTTTTGCTCACTCTTACATTAGACCGAGCCCTTCGAGATCTGATTCTCATCGACTGTCTCATCGATCGCCTTCCTTGAGCGCCATTTCCTCGTTCCATTAAGCGAGACCCCGGGCGGAATTCCCTCACTGCCTATTAGAGGGATTTCATGTGCATAAAGGTGAAGGCCATATCCTTCTACGCTGGGATCAATACGCCAGCTTCTCGTCCCGCCGGTGGATCGCTTCAATAACCCAACACATCGTTAAGAAGACAGCACAGAGAATATTTAGAGAACTACAGGTCACGGTTACTATCGTCATGTTATATTAAACGGACTGCAGATAAAGACATTAAGGAGTTAATACGGTTAGTCAGCCGCACGTAATATAATAATATCAGCTTAGAGCAGTCTGAGTCTTCAGACAGATGAAGTATCTTCTAAATGAAGTCTTTTTTAGTACAAAATGTATTCTTTGTGTTGCTTTACCTCCATCACAGCTCAGCTCAGACACACTGACTAGAAATACTGATCATTAAGAAAAATATGGGGAGTGCAGCTCAAGAGCAGTTAGGAGGGGGGGAAATGAGGTGTTCTTCAAGGACAGGTCACTGTTTGAGTAAAAGAAAAAACAGTGACTGCCCACTTACTTACTATATGGTATTTGTTGGTGGTAAAATCTTTTATTAAATCATGATGTTACAGCTGCAGTTTAACCTTTCTTGTAGCGTTCGCTTATGTAAATTAGGTCCCCTGCACGGGATTGGGGTTTCACTTGCCCAGGCGTCCACCGAGTCCACCTCATAACCACTGGAGGATCCTGATTGGAGCGTCAGCCCCCAGTCCAGCCGTCCAATCAGGGCCCCCACAGTCTGGGACTACTGGGACTGGGCCAGGCTAAAGACTTAAAAACGGATCAAGCTAGCATACATGAGTTTCTGTTTACACTAGGTGCAGAGGTGCTGTTCCAGATTAGAATTAGATTGGTTTTCTCATAGATATATATAGATATATATATATATACAGCTCTTTTATTTATTTATTTGTTTTGAACAGCATCCACCGGCCCTTTGTTTGTTCGTAAATATAATCCGAACTCCTTGCCAATAAATAACTTTAATTTAACCAAAAACAGCGCTAATGGGTTAAACTAAAATTTGAAGACGCTTACTGTCTGGCCCCGCCCTAATCAGTGATGTCACAGCAGATACAACCAGTGGTTGAGTAACAGTTTGAAGCCACAGAGAGCAGCAGCAGCGTTCTGTGTGATTCAAATCTGTGTGATCCTATATGACGGCATAATGATGTGACTGTAAAGCTGTTATAAAATATGTGCGCTTTATGTTTCACACAGGATCGCGACAGGTACACATCAACATCCAAATGAGCTCATCCTGTGGACTGTCCTTCGCAGATGTCATGTGCGTCTGTTAGGTGAACACGTTTAATAAGACGTGTGGTATTTTAGTGAAGCCACCACGTTGTGCACATATGCACAGTGGAGAAATGCCATCTGTCGACCTGTTAATATGACACATCATGAATATTCACACAGCTGCTTCCACTCCTTCAGTTTTCACACACTCCTTCAGTTTTACATAATCTGCAATCTGATGTTTTCATAAAGATCACTGCACAATTTCACACTGGTTTAAATTTAGATGTGAACATACACACACGCTTTAGAGGGAACGTCATGTAATTTAGCTACGACATGATAAAAACATGCACGTAACTGGAAGATTTCCCATTTTTCTACCAACTCATCTTATTGTATAAATTTGTCATGAGTATATCAACACACAACTAAGGTTTATTTCGTAAAACAAGTGTTTTATATTGGAACACACAGTATGTAGTTTCTGCTGCTCGGGATCTCTCATTAAGTCCAAAACAAGAAGACGTGAGCAGCGTGGGCTCATGGGAGTTTTGTCTTCATTGTTAAACAGTCATCACTGCAGATGAAAATCTATCTGACGTGATGTTTTAAAATTTTATTCATGTTTTATTTAGTTCGCCGACTTTCTTCCAAAGTTGCTGACTCTCTCCCAGTGACAGGAGATCTCATGAAACCTTACCTTTAATTAAATTAGGGATTTCTCTGGGTTTGAACTTGAAACATTTGGGATGATCTGAGTACACAACTCGGCAAAATATAAAATAAAGGTCTCATCGTTTTTAGACATTTTAATGGGGAACTGTTACATGTTATATCTTTAAAGCTCTAAAATCTCTCGTGTGCCTAATAAAGATTTGTGTGTTGGTATTCATATAAAACTTCAAATTTTACACTTTCTTGTAAGAAGCCAGCAAAAAGCTTCCCGAACAAGTTAAAAACCCCTCGTTATGTGGATACTGTGCATCCTGTAGCTTTATACTAGGGAACACATTAACCAGTTGCTTATTAGCATGATTATTAGTATCATACTGGCTCTTAATTAACCTAATTGTTGGTTATTGATTGTAAGAATATGAATTTGAGTCTTATGAGGTTGAAGTGCCACACGAATAGTCATTCTACCTTAATAACACTTAATAAATATGTTCTATTCTTATGTAACAAAACATACAATTTGTGTTAATCGTGTCCAATTAACTAAATTAAGTCTTTATAACTCAAAACAAGTGATGTCTTGATCATAAACAGCTCACTAGTAGAACCTGTGCGGGTTAATAAAACTAGTGAATTAATTATACGCAAGACTCTACATTGAAAAACATATTCTGAGAGCTTTATACAAGAGCAGATACGCTACAGATATACAGTATATGCTAATCAGAAACTAGTTAAAGGTCACAAAATATATATATTACATGGAATTTTTAGCTTCATGAAGAGCAGTTTGAATCTCACAAAAAATCTGCAAATGTTCTTGTAGTTGTTTGCTTTGATGTGAGTTTTTGTTTGTATGTCTTAATGTGTCTCAAACACATTAGTGTACAGGCTCTGTTGAACACAGGTTATAACCATGATGGTAAGTTAAAGGAGGCTTTTGACGAGTGATAATGGCGCCATCTGCTGTGGACTGTCTGTCACTGCCTGACGAAAGATCTGCAGGTTGGGAGAATCTCCAGGGTTTCATTTTGGTTTGATGCATTTATAAGAAATCACAAATGGAGACATGTAGTGCAAACTTAGAAATGTTTTATTGCAATGAGAAAAGAAATATACTGTACAGTGTTGTGCTAGTCATTAAAGGTAGTAATCCATATGAGCAGCATTTGTTTTATAGGAAGTATATGTTGAATAGAAAAGGCACAAATAAAATCCTTTACGCAGTGACTCAGGTGAAATGTAAAAATGTGAATTGATTTGAGACGTTTAAAAAGAAATTCATCAGAAGAACAGTACAGTTTGACATAAAACGTTTAGCATCTTTAGCATCTTATGGCTTTTTACATGACAAAACCTAAAGGGACAGTTCACCCCAAAATCAAAAATACATATTCTTTCTCTGGCTTTTACTGTTTTTTATCCATCTAGATTGTTTTTGGTACGAGTCGCTGAGTTTTTGAGATATCGGCTGTAGAGATTTCTGCCTTTTCTCAAATATAACGGAACCAGATGGCACTTCGCTTGCCTACGTGAAACCGCTCACAACAAGGTCTGTGGATCATCTTGAGTAACCGGGTCATAACTTCTGCAAAGAGACATTACTGTTGAGGTTTTTTTAAAATGTATTTTTGGCGCGTTGAGCACCACAAGACAAGTGCAATATAGTTCCATTATTATTCTTAACTTTACAGCTGTTACCCTCCAAAACTAGGCAACTCACACCAAAACAATCTAGATGGTTAAATGGCACCACAGGTAGGAGGAAAAAAATATGTATTATTGATTCTGGGGTGAACTGTCCATTTAAACATAAAAAGGCTTCAACCAGTGAATAAAACAGACGCACAAACAACCATTTTGTCTTCAGCAGAAGTTAATGGATGCAATATACAGATGAGGTTGTTGAGATGTTATTATTAAACCATGTTACAAAGGAATTATGTCAATAATTAAAACATGAAAAGATCAAAGTTGTTGTGTCGTGTCGACTCAGTCGACCTTCTTCTTGATGCTGAGCAGCTGAGTGAAGCTCTGCAGAGCCCAGTACAGCAGAGAGAGGGAGACAAAGGCCTGCACAACACAGACAGAGAGGGTTAGGACCCGAGGCCTGATGTCTTGTTTCCTTCCAGACAACGGCTGCGACACCTCTGAGAGACTCAGAAGATGCTCTGACTGAGCCGAGGTGAGGATTTCAAGTGTTGTTTCAGAAAAAAACTGACAAAGACACTGATTTGTGAACCTTTTAATGAGCCGAGAGCTTGAGTTTGAGACATGTTTCACAGTTTTGGGGAGATATTTTCTTTGAAATTTAGATTGTTCACATTATCAACTAATCTGCCAATAATTTTCTCAATCAACTGAGAAATTGTTTGGTGTATAAAATATCAGAAAAGTGTAAGAAAAATAATTATTTTGACGCACTAAAAGATTAAAACTAGGCGACAAAATTCATTAAAGGAAAATTCATTGTAAAAACTGTTGAAAATAGTGCTCTAATATAGCTCGTAGCCTTTGAAACCTGAACTTTACCGTTTTCCTTGCATATTTTTAAACCCTTTAGTCATTAATTATATAAATCTTTTCCAAAATAATTATTCGATTAAAGTCCTGATTTATTTTCCAGAGTTTTTCTACCTCTTCATCAGACTCTCCCAGGATTAAATGAAATTAAAATTTTAATTATGTATGCACTTACTCGACCTTCCTCTGGATAAGCTAAAGTGCTACACTGATTAAAAGTGTAACATAACATAAAAAGGACCATGACCAAAAAAAAAAAAAGCGTAAAAGCGTGACGAGCATCACTGTGAAGGAAAACACTGAGAGCGAATTCCTAATTGAAAGAAAACACGAGGATGATGTAGAATGCGAGCTCTGAGGTTAAGGAGCAGGTCTTCTCCCCTGATGCTCTCACGACGGGTTCAGAAGGGTCACCGTCATGGCCGACCTCGCTATTCACAGGGGAGGGGGAGGGGGGCTTCTGCCAGAAACAGCCCCTCGCCTCCAGCCCCTCGCTGCGTTCTGGCCCATAAACTGCATCCTACATCGCAACCCGAGCCAAAACCAGGCCGCTGTCCATCACAGGCAAAACGGCCTGATGGGGGGGAAAAAAAGAGCAACGTTTCCTGGTGGACACGGCAGCTGTTTTCCTCTGAGAGAGAGAGAGAGAGTATAACACAGAGCTCGCTCTGCCTTTCTACCTGCTCTGAAAAAACTCCCCGCTGAGACAGTAAAAGCTTCACAATAGACGAAACAAAAAAAAACAAAAGATTTATAAAGGAGGTAAAACATGTCCGCCCTCATTTCCCTTTCACTGCCCAAATATCATTTATATATCTGGAGTTTTAAACTCCCAATCAACCAGATTAGAGATTAAAAGTGTGTGTAGAGTACACACTGTACCTAAGAACAATGTGTACCTGTGCTGTCTGGGACCAGGGGTGTCGTGATATATGAATGATGACGGTGATTATTAAAAAATGAAATATAATATTTATATAAACGGTGCAGATGTTTGGTCTTTTGTTTATCACTTCATCTGGTCATCTATTCACTCTTCATTGAGTGTTACAGACTCTTTAGCCCTACTGTAAACTCTATTATTTCCATTTGGTGCCACTTTCTACCTTTATTTCACTACGTTTCACAGAAAAATATCATAATATTTTATTCTTTAATGGTTTTACTATAAAACAAACATACAAAGGGCACTGAAAATCATCACACAAAGTCACCGGGGATTCGTATCCAAGCCTCCCAACACCTGAACAGGACTGCAGATCGACAAATTAAAACCAGAGGTAACAGAAGACCACCCCCCTCCTCCAGTAGAGTCAACGGTGCAGGAAACATACAACACCAAAAAAAAGAATTGGGTGGAGAACCGCCAGCCCACCAGTCATCGCACAGAATAACACAAAGTTCATGCCAAATAAAGATATAAAATTGCAGCAAGGCTCATGAGTTGTATAGTTTGGTCTCATCAAGTATGTGAAAAACAGCTTCCACACCTTCTGAAAATAGTTTTGTGAATCCCATTTTCTATAACGAATCAGCTCCATTTCAGCTACAGAAACTCTCATTGAGACACTTCTTGGAATACGGAGCAGAAGACTTCCAATTTAGCATTATTAGCATTTCAGCCGCAATCATACCCACTCTAAGAACCTGTTTGTAATGGAAGCGAAGGACCCTTGTCCTGTCAGAGCAACCAAACATCACCAAGTTACAGTCTGGTTGAATGTTGGTTCCAAGTTGTTTGGAAAACCAATTAAATATGTCAGACATGGACATATGTCCAAATAGGTGTGACAGTGATCCTTCGGCTGTAGTACATCTATCACATAAATATATGTTTTACATTAAGACAGCACATAAAATTATGTTATGAAATATGATGCATTCCTACAGATTAAACTTAAATCATATTAAAAATGTTTATACATTAAAGCATCAATGATAATTCAATATAACACTAAAGCCGACATCCTCCTCTATTAAGACTACTTTTACTTTTAATACTTTAAATACACTTTGCTGATAAGAATTCTGGACTTCTACTTGTAATTGAGTACAAATATTTGAATAGGTTTTCCCTCTTAAATCTCATTATTCTACACACATTTAGAAAAAAAATCTTTATACAGCAAAGTGCGGAACATTAACGGTTACTTTTATTGTGTTTAACTATGATGTTAAATAATATAAATCATTTTCTTTTGCTTGTTTCTGGTAATTCTTTATTTAAAATGCAAAAAAAACCAAAAACCTGACTGGTTCCCAAATAATCTTCCATCTGTTCTGTCTGTCAAGTACATACAGTATAATAAGTCTGGTAATGATTCTATGGTCAAATAAATGAAAACATATCTGTGCGTCAGAGTGAAGCTAAACTTCTAAAAATCTGGCTCACACCTTCAATTTCTACTGGTTTATTTATTTAATGCAACATTTTTGTTCAGTTCAAATTTGCTCAACCTCAACCCACTACAACATTAAAATGCTTTTTACAAATTAATAATAAAATAATGTTTTTATGTATTGAGTAAGTTGATACTTATAAATATATATTAAATATTACGTTCTTCTTTAACTTTCAATGGAATGTTTTTACGGTGCAGTATTGCTACGTGTAATTAAAGTAAAGGATCTGAGCACTTCCTCCACATGGATGGTTATGTAATAAAGATAATAAAGGCATCTTTTCTTATAAGATTAGAAAAATTCGGAGCAAAATTCCATTTGTTCATAAAAAGAGCATCCCAGTAGCATCTGTTGGTTGTTTGGACTGAAACGCCGTGTGAAATAAATCAACGTTTTTCAATTTTAGTCAGTATTTCGATGGTAACGAATTAACATTTCCGACAAGTTTACTCAGGAATGAAAGTAGATAAATAAAACTGGATGAAGTAATTCGACAACCTGGTTCAGTAGAGGTTAAACATAGACGGCTAAAAGTCTAAATTTGAGGGGAAAGCAGACGGAAGATTACAAATACACGAATCTGCGTCCATCTTGGAGACGGATTGGGATCGAGACGTACGGCAGAACCTCGCAAATCACATTTCCCTCAAACAAACTGACACATGACAGAGGTTTCTATCAAAGCCTGATGTCGAGGCAAACGAAGAGCACCTATTTTTCTATGTTCCCATCTCTGCCCCGGTCTGCTACATTTTAATGGACTCTAGGAAATCCATGTGGGACAGATTACATCGTGGAAGGAAGCCGGTTTGATCGTCTACAAATAAGCACTACGGCCAGACTGCAGCGGCTCCCAAAGTAGAGATCTCAGCAAATCCACTCACACTCACTTTGTTTTGGGCTGAAGGTACTTTGTTAAGAGTCGTCACACAAAAAGCCAGACATGTGGTTTTTGTAGAGTTTCTCTGCTTCTTTGTTGAGCTCCATCTACTTCTCTGTCGTACTCAGCCAACGTTATTAGAATTGGTGACAACACTAATCGCCTGACAAGAACATCAGTATTGGAATATGAATAATATTCCCATTTTCTACAATATCTGGGACAAATAGACAAATATCTGGGATAATATCCAGGACAGTAGCGGTAACAATAATATTAAAATCTTATTAATCACAGTTCTACAATCAAATTGCTACCTTTTTTTGTCAATTAGCCAATTTAGCAATTTTCACCATTAAAATTCAATATTGGATTCAAGAAAGGAAGTTTTAGCAATCCGCCATGCCGACAGCCAAAACTCACATTGATTTATTTACAATTCGTCACCCAACGAAGAGCCAAGAGAAGAAATTCAGCTCGGCCATCTAGTCGGCAACATCGCTCTATAGGTCTGTTCACATACTGTACGTATATGAGGTTTTGTGAAGTTTTGGAAACAGAAGTAAGAGGACATTAAACATCACATTCTCTATGAGTTGCCTAAAAAGTAGATTGTGGACGCTCCAAGATCAACCGAAACCTCAAATAATCAGATCGGCCACCTCTAACGGCCAGTAAAAGATAGATACGGTTAACGCTAGCCAACGAAAACACTTGGTTAAGGTGACAAGAGGGCAAATTGTTAATTAAACACAAACATCTGTCTGCTAAATGAAAGTCAAACATGTTACACGCCCATCAACACTCAGACCTCCACCCTCTATATCGCTCCATAATATCCGGCGCATACTGAACTACTGTCTGCATTTGCACTGAATGTTGTCACTGGATGTAAAAACTTGATGTGCAGAATCGTCCAATATGGACGTAATTCCCAAGGGATGGTGGGATGTCCTCTGTCGCCACACTGAGGCCAAACTTTACGTCATTTTGTCCGAGTTGTGGTCAGGTAGATGTTTTCAAATTCATTTGATTGAGTGTAAAAATGATTATATGTGACTATGTGAGTTATTACATGTAACATTCTAACTTTCAGCCAAAACGTAACCCAATAGATTATGGCTGGCTGTATCAGGTTACTTGAGTCACGACAGTCTCATGAACTGTGACTGAATAGATGCACACCTGCAGCAGTTTATTGTCTGGGTCAGTGGTTCCCAACCTTTTTCACACCAAAGACCCCTCAACGGGCACAAGGTAGACCACAGAAGCCCATCTGATAAGATAGTGAGAGAGAGAATATGAAATCCATGACCAAAACAGTCAGTCATTCAGTCATTGTGTTACTTATGAATGGATTAAAGTGAAAGTAAATTATTCCTCTTTCTGCTGGGGACCCCCTGGAACTCCCTCAAGGACCCCTGTGAGAACCACTTGTCCCAGTGGCTCTGGCTACCTTGTAATCGGCCGCATCTACATGTCGTAGATTTTTTAAAAAGATTCCGTTTAGAGCTCTGGGTTCGTATTTGTTGACGAGGTATCATCTCTTTTCATGTCATGTTTTCAGGTAGCTGACTGTTAGCTAGCTCACTGTCTGCAGGTGTCAGGATGATGCCAAGAGACACACACACAGAAGGAGGAGATGAATTAGTGTGTTTGTGCTCTAGTCCATAACTGCATATATAACATGTATTTTTTAAATAATGTGTAACGGCTGTCATGCAGGTAGTGCAGACCTACGATATTATACTTCAGTCATGTTTTTGTCTTGTTTTAAGCCACGTTTAAGCCAGCTGCAGATGTGAGAACAGCAAAGTTGTGGTTCCACTGAAGATGCGTGACATTTATCGGACCGATAATGGGAAAATTTATATTGGCTGTCGGCTGATAATGAAATGACAGCCAATAATTTGAGCTGATAATTTTGAAGCCAAAAACGTAATTAAAAAATATAATATTTTAGATTATCTTATCAGTATTGGTAACAAAGAAAATACATATTGTGCATCCCTGGTTTCCACTTTTTTTAAATGAGTATAAATTAGACATTCAATTAGAACTACAGGCTTTTTATAATAATACTGTAATATTCAGATGCCCTAAATATAAATAGGAAAATACTATTTTACATTAATCTAAAAAAATGTCCTTTTTTAATGCAGAATTTCATTATCTGAAGATGCTGTCAACACTGTTCAACACTGTTCTAAATCAAGTATTAAACCCTCAGGCCTTAAGAAAGGATCAAATATAAAAATATTCAATAACGGCCATCTGCGGCTCCAACCCAAAATATGTCCGTACTGACCTCCAGAACAACACATGTCAGCTCTACAGTGAGTCATTCTGTATGCTGTTGATGGATATAAAGCATTAAGCAGACACATTAAACACCTCAAGGTGCATTTCGGAGCGGCCGTCTTCAGCGGGTTCAACATGGCCGAGCCTCGCTGTTCTCAAACGCAGCTGCACTCGTGATTGAAATGAAAACAAGGCAGAATGGCTGCTGTCAGACGTGTGATATATGACCTGTAATGGGATGTTTCCAGAGCTCCATATGGCTGCCTACAGCCCACCAGACCTGGACTGAACTGTATCGGAAAATAATTCTGAACTTTTTGTTTTAACGTGGCTGCGGAGGCGGAGCGGGTGGAGTTGGCTGCATCGGGGCATTGCTAAATTGGTGAAAATAAACTATAGAAAATGTCTGTTAATATTGTTCCATCCTTCAACGTCTTATACAGCATTTGTTTTGTGTGTGTTTTTCTTCTTTCTGTTTGCAGAAACATATTCTGAGCTTCAAGAAATACAACAACAACAAAAAATCAGACATTTCAAATCAAATCCCAGTATTTTTAAGGGAAAAACTAAAAGGTAAAAAAAAAAAATGTGAGCCTTGTTTAAGTGAAAGTTTAAAGGACAGGTAAAAGTGTGCACACACGTATCCACACGCCACGTAAACGCACACACAAAGACGACTTCCTGTCTGTTCATTATGAGCAGATACACAGTCTCGGTGCTCGGGCTGTTTGAGCAGACTCAGGAAGGATACGCTGAGCAGATTAATGTCCCACCAGAGAGCCGGTGTAGTGCCTGCTCTGTAGCACAGCCATGAGAAACACCACCGTCTCACACACACACACACACACACACACACACTGCAGCCAGTCAAAACACGTGTAAAACGGCAGTTGCTTCATGGTGAAAGTGCAGCAAAACACAAAGTTGTTCTGATGAAACGTCAGTTTAGAATGAAACAGGTGTTTAGATGTTTTCCTTTTCACATCTGGTGTTTGTTCTCATTTTGTCTGCTAGAAGGTCGTGTGTTGTGCCTCAAAGGGGGTTGGGTGGTAATGGATTACATGTAATTGGGATTAAGTAATCATATTACCAAAAAATAAGTAGCTATTCTGCTAACATTCAGCCCTGATTACGTTTACATTTTTACTTTATGTCTTTAAATATGACAATTTTAAAACTACGACACTTTTTTTCATGATAACCACTGCTCTATTCACTCACGTAAACTGCCTGAGTTTTCATCTTTTTTTAAAATTTATGTTAAAAATATGAATATTTTGAGTAATTGCTCCTCCTGCGCGACAAGAACAAATGAATGAGTCTCTGAGGACATGAAAGAGGTTTATCTTTACCCCAAATCCTTCCATCCACCCATTATCGATTCCATCCATTATCGCTAATTATTTGTTTATTCTTTAAAATGGCAAAAAATTGTGAAAAATTCTCTAAGAGCCCGAAAGTGGCGTCTTCAAATTGTTGCTTTTGCCCAACCAACGGTCCAAAACCCAAAGATTCTGAATTTACGATCATAAATGACAAAGATAAGCAGCAAATCCTGACATTTAAGAAGCTGGAACCAGAGAATGTTTCGACATTTTTCTTGAGCAAAGACTGAAAAAGAGTCCTTTTTTATAGGAATCACAACGGCCTCTGTTTTACAAAACTACTGTTGAGTTTGGAGCCAACTGTTCTGTGTTCCTGCCACATGGGTAGGCAAGTCCAAAGAGGCAGTAATCACCGTCGCCAATTAGTAATGCAACACAAGCGGTGCGACTGTAATCAGCTCAAGAATGAGAAATAATGTCTCGTCTTTGCCAGCTTGATCCAAGGTTTCAGCACAACAACAAACATACTAAATGAAGATCTACTGCCCAATTAAAGTTTGCCTAAAAGACAGTGAAAAGCAAAATGTGAAACAGGATCAGAAAGAACAAAAACTTGCTCCAAAGATAATAACTCCAACCCACAAGGCTGAGAAGGCAGACACGGCGGCTATAAGGCAACAAAGAGATGCTCGAATAAATAAACTGAGCTGCTGCTTCGAGATGAGAAAGACGTCAGTTCTGAGAGGCAGGTCGGCACCTAAGGTAAGGTCTTGAGCTGTCAGGTAGAATATAAGGTTCACCAACAAGTAAAGAGGACATAAGGCAGAGTGAGGATGTTACCTCAAGAGCTCAAATCTTTGCTTTCTGTGCCCAGGAGCAGTAAAAGGCCCGTGTCATGTACAACAGATCACTTTCAGATACACTCAAAGCTTTGGAAAACCAGAAGTCAAGGTCTGGAGCAATAAGCTGGAGAGCTATTAGGTGGACGAATCCACGGCAAGAAATATCACAGATGAAGAAGAGAGCAGGAAGAGACGCACAGTTTCTGTGTTTAAACTTTCGCGTGGCGTCGTTGTCCAGCATGTGTGCTGTTTTCTACTTGCCTCCTCGTTGCTCCAGTCTGATTATGCATTTGTAGAGTTCTGCGGGTGCTTGTGGATCATGCTGTGAGAACCATGCAGCGGGCCTTAAAATGTGGGTCGAGGATATGTTTTAAGGCCAAACAAAAGCTCGACATCCAAGGTACTGATCCAGTTTAAATGTTATTTTTTAGTTATTTAGAGTAAGATCTGCTATTAGATGGTAAATGGACAGCATTTAGATTTATTTATTTACAAAGGAAGTCTTGAGCTTGAAATCTACAGTGCAGTGTTTACCCATACTGCTTTACAATTTGCCTCTTATTCCCCTATTTACACACACATTCACCATTGGGAACAACTGGGGCTCAATGTCTTGCTCAAAGACACCTCAACATGTGGAGAAGAGGTGGACAATTCCAGGTTTGGGAAGACAGCGATATTCCTTATCAGCCAATACCCTGAGATTAGATCATGTATCAGAAGATCTGATCCATCCATCCATCCTTGTCTTTCCCAAGAAATACGTCAAAGTAGAAAATATTAATTGGTGGAGCTTTGATGTTTGTTATAACTTTGCAGCAGGGAGAAAAAAAAACCTACTCTGGATCAGTCTGTGTGTCAGAGTGGCTATTTTCAACTTTGCAGTCTTAGATCTGAAGTCTGTCGAATGCCGTAACCCCTGCTGCTCACAGATCCTGGCAGCTGGAGGCATTTTCCAGCTCACTTCAGTCAAGACACTGTAGCTTGAACTATTGTGAAAAAGGACCGTGGAGAATTTCGTTTTACTACGATATCAGACGTGTGATTGTTAGCCAGTAAGCCAATGAGCGTGGCGGAGAGATTGATGACCGAGTGCAGAGTGATGAAAGCTTGAACTGCAATAAAGATTGCTAAATTAATATGCTTAGCCTTCATCAGAACTACTCTGATAGATATTACAGTCAAAATATTTGACTTATTTGTCGTTAAACTTTATAAAAGTCTCCAATCATTTGTTATTTTTGAATTTGCGAGTCCTCTGGTATACATACTTCTGTGAAATCAGCTTTATGTGCGTTTTAGACGAATAACGCAGTAAGAAACAAACTACCAGGACGGCCATCGTCGGGTTCAGTCGGGTTCACATGTTGGCTCTGAAGCTGTATCATAAACTGGGCGACTGTTGTGTTTCACCCATGAATTAAAGCACAAATAGAACGACAAATTCAAAAGAAAGTTGGCCACAGAAACTCAGCCCATAGAAGCCAAACTAAATACTGCTAGAGAATTCCCAAAGGACCAATTGCAGTTAGATTTCCATAGCTTTACCTGGCAAGTGGTTTGACAACATAAACCAAGCGGTTACTCTTTGACGAGCAAGATCCCCTGCACATTGAGTGATAATATTTCACACTGTGTACGGTCGACCGCCCTGCTGTTTACTCCAACGGAACAGTCCTACCCAGCATTTCTTTCTCAAATCCCTCCATTTTCTCCCTGGGAGGAGATTTCCTTTCCTTTCCATTCCTGCTAGCTCACAGATGATGTCATCCTCAACGAGTTTCCATTGCTCCAAACAATCCTGTTAACCTCAGCGCTGCTTCTTGCTGCCACACATTCCTGCTTCAAATAAAAAAAAGAAAAAAAAAAGAGGTGTGGGCTGACCTCTCGCACCTGAAATATGGCGGATGGGAACGACACTCGCAGATAACGGCGACCTCTAACCGGCTGCCGTCTTATCTGCCCGCTCTTGGCTGGGATAGCCGGGATTTGAAATTTTTGCAGACAAGTCAGGTGATGTGTTGAAGATAAAGCCACTTTGTGCCAAGGCTGAGCCTTTGTGTTTGACATGAACTTCATAATATTGTTCTGACCTCGTCTTTTGGCCATGGAGCATTTATCTTCCCCGAGAACGTTTGACAGATAAGGTCTCTTTTGAGCCTGGAAAACACGATCAGCACAGATGAAAAAATGGAAAATCCAATGGGGTGTGAAAACAATTAAGATGTTTTTTTTAAATATTTTGGATTGGAATCGATTATGTATAAATTTGCTTCTCTTGTTTCAAACTTGCATGAGCTAATAAATCACTTCTGGAACTCATTTATTAAGGACGTATTTTATTCATATTGTAAAATAAAAACAAGATAGAGAAACTGACATAAAGAATTGGACACAAATCTAAAGAACGGCCAGTAAAGTTTTCTTTCTGCTGGAAAGTTCATCTAAAATGGTTTCTAGCAAACAACAGACCCAAAGACACACTCTCTCTCTCTCTCTCTCTCTCTCTCTCTCTCAACCAATGGCAGGTGTATTTTTATGGGCTCTCCTAAATTACTGTGACTTCACCAGCAGTTAGTGGCCGTTCTGAGAGAAGAGCTGCTTAATTACTCTGCCTTCAGGCAAATCAGGGGCCTACACCGTAATACAGCCACGCGTTACATCATTACAGTCCTCCACGTGCGCCCTCTGATACTCAGCACACATAAAATACATGTGGACACACACATAGACAGGGGAGAGACAAAATGATGCAGCCCTGCAGTAAAACCTGTTTTAAGAAAGCGGCTGATTTAAGTTGTTGTAGTTCCTGTTATTTTGTAAACTCCACATACATAGAGGTTGAAAGATTTTAGGTGACATAATCTATATTCTAGCAGTCAGTGGTATCCACTAGTCTATCAACGGAAAATTAATCAGCAAATATTATGTTTGATTAATGAATCATGTTAGTTTTTTTCAAGTTGAAGTGCCAAGCATTTGCAGATCCCAGTATCTCCATTGTTACGGTTTCCTGCTGTTCTTTTGGTTTTGGACTGTCACTCGGACACATCAAGACATTTGGAAACGTCACTTTGAGCTCTGCAAAATTGCAATGGGTGGTTTTTTTTTTGGATATTTTGCGACATTTAACAGACATCAAAAAATGGATAGAAAAAAATAAGTGCAAGAATAATAGTAATAGGAGCATATTGACATGCAGTCTTCTGGTTCTGGTTAAGTGAGTTGACTAGTTGATAGTTACAGGCTATGACAAATACAGCAGGTTTTCACAAAAGCCAAAAGCACTAGAAGCACAGACACAAGCAGTTCCACTGTGAGTGAAATTAGGTTGCTGTGAACGTCTAAAAATTTGCTAAATATAGTGATAAAAGTTTAAAAAACAGTATGCAGCAGTCGAAATTATATAAAATAATTAAGTATACAAGACCATAATTCCTCAGTGTATCATTAACAACACAACATAAATAAGTAAAAATAAGCATAATATGTTCTTATAATACATATATAATAAAGTTATATCAGAACAATCGTTGTTTTATTTATGTTTTCTGTCACAGTTAACACTGTTAGTCACATTCTGCTGTATTATTTGTCTGTAAATCCAAGAAATAGGCCAAG
Source organism: Hollardia meadi (assembly GCA_037974645.1). Classification (NCBI taxonomy): domain Eukaryota; kingdom Metazoa; phylum Chordata; class Actinopteri; order Tetraodontiformes; family Triacanthodidae; genus Hollardia; species Hollardia meadi. The sequence continues at coordinate 31,527 of JBBPCS010009934.1, read as the reverse complement.
CCGACGTTAGCACATTACAGATTTATGGATATCGGCACATAATTGGTGACATCTTGTGAATCATCACCAGACGCTCTCGATCAAAAAGCCAGAACTGCTGCATTCAGTTCTCCATCATGACACCAATCTATAATCTATACACACATACAGATGCTCATTTTGGGTGACACACACACATAGACACAATGCGACTTGCACAGACAGCTATGACCTCACACAACCCCCCCACCCCCGCGCTCCACCAGCCCCACTCCTTCACACAGACGGTTGCCAGCCTCGTCTGAACCAGCGAGGTCTTCATGCGAGCGGCGCAGACGTGGGTTTTGGGCGGGCGAGTGGGCGGCTGGGAGCGAGAGGCAGCCCTGGTTTACAGGTCAAGCCTGCAGCTTTACAAGGGAAATCTCCAGAGCCACTATAAATACCACTGTGAGCTTTAAGGGTGCAGTATATCACACCACTGGGTTTCAAGGACCACAAACCGACCTAGTTTTTGTAGTTCTTTTTTTGTAGCCCCCCACCCCCACATCACCACCACCACTTTTCCCAAACTGTACAGTCACATGAGTCTGAATACAATTAAATGTGAGTTTCCCCTCCTCCATTTCAAGTGACTGTTAATTGATTGGCGCGACTTCAAAACCCGTCCCCACCTCCGCAACAAAGAGCTGGCCGTTCACCTCACGCGTCAGACTCATAGATCATTAAAGTACCTTAAAGTTTGACGGTGGTTTGGGGTTTTTTTTTTCCTTCGCTGTAGTTCTGAGCAAAGGGTACAAATACGTCAGGAACCAATTCAAGTAAATTGTGAGGTTTTTCAATGAGCCCCACCTGCAAGCGAGACATTTATTCAGCTCAAACTGATGTACTGCGACTTGAAATGAGACCTAATGATTCGTTTAAGGGAACTGCTGTCAAAGTGACACAGCCGTGCAGCATGTGCAGCGTAAATCAAGATGTTTGGGGGTTTTTTTGCTCTGAATATGATTGGATGTGTGCTCCATTTTAGACAAGGCTTTAAAGAAATTGTAATTCATTCAGCTTTATTCCACTTTATGGTGAGAAAAAGAAAAGGTGGGAAGTTGTCTTTGGAACACCTGAGCAGAGCAGATGTGGAGTCGGAGGACAATAAAAGCAGCGATTCGGCTCTCACGTGCAAATCTCATCAGCCAGCTCTAGTTAGCGACAGACGGCGCTAATTGGTTCCAGAAGCGTTGCTCTCGTTCACACTGGCTAAGATGGCAAGCGGCGAGGGCGGGCAGAAAGACGGAGAAAGGGGGAGGGAGGGAGGGAGGGAGGGAGGGAGGGAGGGAGGGAGGGCAAGTAATGAGAGGTCAGTCGCCATCTACAGTTGGGCTGCCAGAGCCAGAAAGGCACGCCAATTTTATGGTCAATTGGGCGACACATCTGGGCTCATAGATCACAGGGCCGCAGGGCTGGACTTAGCACCCAGCTCACACACACAAAACAGACCACACAACACACACACACACACACACAATCACAGTCCAACAGGCTGCACACACTCACCAGGGAAACATGATACTGTCAAGAAGTCTTTTGAGGATTTTCAAACACTTTTCCCAGTCAATAATTTTAGAGTTTAAGGATTTCAGTATGTTTTACTGTCCACCACATATGACATATCATATGCATGAAAAATGGTCCTTCCTATTTCCTTCTGTTCACAGTACTTGTCAAATTAACTTAACCTGAAATAGTTTTTTCAAAAGGATATAAATTTAACTGAGTATTTGGCCCAACATACTGTGAACTGGCAGGCTAATTGTGTTTAAACTCTTATGAAATATGAATATGTTGCACATACCGTATTTTACACACCAAGCCGGTTCTCTGGTTCGTGCTCAGAAAATATTTTAACGGGGGGGGGGGGGGGGGGTGGAGGCCAAAAACAACGTAAACGAACAAATGAGAAATCGTATTAAATAGCGACTTATCAGGCTGTCAAAATGAGTGTTGGACAGTTCAGTTTAAGTCCTGAAATGAATTATTCTCTTATTAAATAGGAGCTATATTGGTCTATTTGTCAGTGGATGAACTACGACACGACACAAACACACCACAGGTCATCTTACCTCGGTGGGCACGGCCAGTGAAGGCGGCAGGGGCTTCATGTAGCTGTACCTCTGCATTGCGATCACGACGACACAGCGTAGCAACTCCAAGACAGCCGCCGATGGCCTGAACATGAGGAAACAACCACAACCAACAACACAACACTGAGGCTTAATGAACATTTCAGCTTCACCCTTATTGGCCTTCACCTTCATGATGATGTGATGGGGATAATATAATGGGAGGAGTTTCAATTTAAAGAGCTGAAACTTTGGAAGGCCGAAGAGGTGAAACTATCCTGTAACTATCCATTTTGTTTTCAGAATCTATCAATTGATTAATATATAAATTGTGAGAAATAAGTGAAAATTGTCTTGTGAGGTATTAAAAATGATTCATACTGTCGGGGCCACAGTTTAGAACCAAAAGCAGGGCTGTCACAAAAATCATGATTTAAACTAATCTGACCTGATTAACTAATTTGTTTTAGTTGATTCAAACACAATCAATGTAGCCTGTCCTAAAGTCCTTTGTGGTTGCCTCATTCACTCCTATAGGGAGCAGGGCCACAAGTACTCACCTTCATCCTTCATCCTGTTTGCTTTCTGTAGAGTTCACTCAGATTTAAATCTGAAGATCTGAAATGTTCAGCCAGATTATTTTCAACCTGTCAAGTGGTGCTGTTAGCGTGCTAGTCACTTTCTGCTTTTGGACTCATGTTGCCCGTCATCATCTGGTCTGCGTGTCGTTCATTTGCAGTCACGAGGAAGATACATTTTTACAAAGTCAGCAAACAGACGGATGGTTTGCGGTTATACACTGAGAAAATTTAAATCGAAACAGATGATTATGGATTAAATATTTCATTTTACCTGTCGTTAGTACAACAATTTCAAGTCATAACCGAAATATATTCAATTTACAGTATTACGAGGCAGAAAATGTTCATATTTGAGAAGCATAACTTGAACCATTCGTGGTTTATCAAATATGTTGTCGATGTATCTCCTGTTGATCGCTATTAACAAAAGGATGTTGTTTTTCTTATTGACTATCTGGTTAAACATCTTGTGACCCCTCCGATTTATTTTGCGACCCCTTGGAGAGTTTCAGCCCACAGCTTGGGAACCACTGACATAAATAACCAACCGCCTTCTCTCTTTCATCTCAATAAACTCTACCTCCACATTTTGCCACTGTCTGGTTAAATATCCGAAAGCCTCTATAAAAATCAATACACGAACTGCGTCTTGTACTGTACCTCTGATCCATGATGTAGCCCAGGGCGGTGAGAGTGAGCAGAATGTAGCCGGTCATCCCCAGAATGGTTAACTGGGACAGCATCTAGGACCAACATACGTTTGCATGCCATGAGGAACGTGGTTGGGAAAAAATACATTAGAATCGAAACCTTAAATTAATATCATGGCTGGGTAAGTTACGATCACAGGAGACCTTACTGGGAGAGAAGTCATAAACCGCACGGCTATTCGAGTGTTTACTTGGCATTGCCAACCAAAACATGTCTGACCTTCAGAATAAGTGTACTGGCACATACAGTATCCTGCAGCAAATGCAATCCCCCTCTCCTTTTGCACTGACATGCCTAGTTTACACAGTCGCTCTAATCATCCCAGATGGGTCTTGACAAGGGATTTGACCACAGTGGAAGAGACTGAAGTTTGAATCCCGATAGCCCCGACGGAGCCAAAACAACCAACATCGGAGCAGAAATCCCATGCAGATTCTCACTGACCTTTTCCGAAGCCGTTTGGGACGCGCACACACAAAGCAGACTCGCACAGAGTTCAGAACGTGATGTACGGTCTAATTCGTGTTCTCTAACCTACGGCCTTGGCTGACAGCAGCAGCTGGAGGCCCGGTGTCTCCTGAGGATGCCGTGGGCTGTCAGCTTAGGTTTATATTTCTCTTACACTCAATGCAGAGCCTAACAGCCAAATCTCACTGACTGCTCCCATACTAGACAGACCCAGAAGGCCATATATAGTAAATGTAAAATCAACCCATCAACAGGATGCAATAAAACCGTATGTCTTTATGTTTATCTAATGGTCGTAATCCAAAAGCCCCCATAAGAACTGCATTATCTGAGCCCTCGCATGGGAACACAGAAGGATGAATCAAACGGGGAATTCTGGCCTCGATCCATCTATCAGCGGAAAGAGTCAGCCTGACTGTCAAAGTATATTAAAGTTGAATGATCACTGCGTTCGAGTTCAAAGGCTAGGGATACTGTTATTTTTCATAAGAGGTGTAATTATTTTGGTATCAAAGGTTATGTGAACTTATCTGTGCTTAATAACTCCCGAGGGCCCAGCAGCCGAGACGTTCCGCTCGAGAGAAAATCCTCCACAAATCCCTCAGTGTCGTCAGGTGGAGTCACAGTTACAGGACTCATTTAAAAAGAAACAAACAGAAATGCTTCCTTCATCGTGCTAAGTTTTAATGTGATCAAGTGTCAAACTGCAGCAATAACAGCGGGAGATAGAAATGAAAGTTAACATCTGGTGGCAGCCGACTGATTGTGTTATTCTGTTGTCCCCGGAGACGAAGCAGATTAACTCATTATTCCGGTCATTATTGCAGCTGTTATTATGACGACGTCCACGGAAGCTCGTTGGACAGAGTTACCACTGAGAAAATACAGCAGTGCATCGGTTGTGAAGTTACAAAGACAACGCGTATCCTATATTATTGATAATGATTTGTCAGAGGTGGAAGAAGTACTCAGATCTTGTACTTAAGTAAAAATAGCAATACAACAGTGTAGAAATATACTGTTGCAAGTAGAAATGATGCATTTAAATTCTGACTTAAAGGGGAATTCTGGTATTTTTAAACCCGGGCCTCATGTTTATATATTTGGATCTGTAAATGATTCATACTTACCAAACAGCCGATAGCCGCAACATGGCTGCAATGGCTGCAACATAATCCCTAAGGGCAACTCCAACCGTCAAAGTTAGGTCCAGTGAAAGTGTTTTTTCTTGCCTCTCACAGTCACACAGAGGTTGTTTCTGAAAACATTACGGAAAGGATCTGACACCGATAGTCCTCATTGTTAGAGTTAAAATCCTCTTTGTTTAACTGGAAGCACAAATCTCATTTGAGGAGAAGCCTCGCTCTGAAATCTCGCGGGAGGCGAGTTGTTGCAGTTGTTGCTCATCTCGACTGTTAAAATCAGCGAAATATTCAGCCGTGACTTTGGAAATAAAGTCTTGAGGGCAGTCCCTCTCTGTCAACTCCAAACTCCTCTCTCCAACGCTCTCACTTCTCTACAGTCGTCTTCCTGCAACAACTCACATCTCACGAGATTTTGACGCGAGACTTCTCCTCAGATGAGACTTGTGCTTCCGGTTACACAAAGAGGATTTTAACTCTAACAATGAGGACTATCGCTGACGGATCCTTTCCGTAATGTTTTCAGACACTTAGAGGAACAATCTCAGACTGTGAGAGGCAAGAAAAAACACTTTCAGTGGACGTAACTTTGACGCTCGGAGTTGCCCCTAAGGATTACGTTGCAGCCACTGCAGGTGTGTCGCGGCTGTCGGCTGAGACTATTTACTGGACCAATTCCAATACTTTTGGTAAGTATGAATCATTTACACATCCAAATACATAAACATAAGGCCCAGGTTTATTCCCCTTTAAGTAAAAGTACACAATAACACACATATTAGCATTATATTAGTTATGCTCTATTTAATTATCTTTGGCCCATTCAGTGCTTGTTTACAGCTCAGAAGGTACAGCTTATCACGGTGTGACTCCCATCTGCTGTACTCGAGGCTACAGAGGCCCGAGCCTCGACAAACACCTCTCTGTCTAGAGACAGAGCTGATGCCCTTGGAGTGCAAGCGAGAGATCACAAGGCAAGTCATGTGCCAATATACTAATTTGTGAATTTAACAACTATCCAATAGTAAGAGGACATTCGTATTACATATTTCATAACGTAAGCTGGACCTTATATAAGCCCTTTTCAGGAAGAAGCCATGAGGCTTCGGCTCGCAAAATTTCCTTCACGGTAGTGGAGTAAAAAGTACAGAAGTGTCATGAAAGTAGAAATCTCAAAATTGTACTAAAGTACAGTACTTGAGTAAATGTACTTAGTCACTTTCGACCACTGTAATTTGTACAAAATTCAAACACAGGAATGTGAATAAATTTTAAAACTACATTTGGGTGTTTAAAGAAAAAGATAAAGCATTATTTAAGAGTATTTTATGATCCAATCATATCTCGGCCATGTTTGGCTGCTTCTCAACCCCCGGGGAAGGACATGCTGACTCACTGGTGCTAAAATGATACAAATAAGTGCAAAAACTAAGTCAAAGTCCTGTGCTTGACTCAACACAACCTGATCCCTATGTGGACTTTGTCGCTGTTTGGTGAGTTGCAGCGATGGTCCTGAAGCAACAGTAATTATGATGTTGTAGGGACAACACCAACACAGCGATATCAGATAAACTTTATCAAAGGTTTGGTCCTTTTGTCACTCTGTTATGCTTTAAATTGTAACTTACATCATAGCAAGTACAAAGTCCAAATTTCACATTCTTAAAAACACTGAAGTTGTTGTGAGATAAGATTTTATGTCTTGGCCAATTCTCCTCTTTGCCTCTAACAGTATCTGTTGAGCAAACCTACAGTGTAATGCCCTCGTGATGATATAATTGAAGAGTACCTTCACTTGTTAGAAATAACCATGTTTACATGGCTTGGAATTAACGCAGGGTCCATAAATTGTCTGGCAGTGTGTCATCAATTGTCAAGCTAAATAAGCGCCCAGTGAACATGTGGGTATAAATACTGTACATAACAGCGACATGATTTATCGTTGGGCCCCAGCGCTCACTTTGTTATTTTCCTTCCAAGTCCTGATTGCTGCATCCTGAAGGCTATTTGGGTTGGGAAATGGTTGACTCGACAATTAAGGCGTTTGTGTTCACTGCTGGACCACCAGCTGGTGTTTCATTCGCAGAGAGGGAGGGGAACCCTCGGCCGTGGAGAGGAGGTGTGTGTGTGTGTGTGTGTGTGTGTGTGTGAGGGGGGGGACCACAACTGAAGGAGCACCACGGAGGTAGCCATCACAAAAAGACAGGCCATTTTATTTGGGAGTTTGAAGGGGCTGGGCGTGACAGAACTTTCTGGCTAACCAAAACTATGCTTTGGGAAAAAAGCCTTCCAAAGATAACTGCTGAGGAGACCTGTTTCTTTCTTTTTTTTCTGAAGGAGGAGGAAGGGGGTCTTTTGGCTCTTCCGAGTGGAAAATAATAGACAAAAGTTGTTTTAAAGGGGAATGCCGATCAGTCATTCTGTCATGATGTTAGGCCGAGGTAGTCTTTTCCTGCTGGCTAAGTAGAGGACTCGGCTCGACCATGGACCAGCCACAACAAACTACATAATTGGGGGGAAATAATGTTGGCGAACAAACACGCAGCACTCAAGTCTTAAATTAGGATCCCTGGACCACCTTGTCATACTTTATATGAGGGATTACAGTAGCCTAAACACACCAGCAGTCAGTGTGTGACCCGAGGGTCACCAGCTCCAATCCTACAGGGCTGAAAAATAAGGAACAAAACTGCCCTTTCCTCCTTCAGCAGTGAAGTCAAGGTGCTTTAAACAACACAAATCCTTCCTAATGTGACAAATACGTACCGTCTTGTTTTCAAACAAATCATGGTAAGTCCGCAGCACCAGCAGGAAATGTATGACCACATAAACTTGTAAAGGCAGCGGCCAGCTGGGATCATGAGGCACTTCCTTTCCGGTAACCTGCACATGGAAAATAAAACATGTTTAATTCCCCAATCCCTAATTTTTTTGTAAGTGGAGTAATATTCTGGACAGATTCGCACACCCGACAGCAGTTTCACCTCACGTTTCATGTTTATAGTCATATGTTCTGAAGCTTTACAGTGTGGCTGTGCCGTTCAAAGCGGTGTAAGCTTTGTACAACGACTGCAACAATTCACCAAATCCACAGTTCGGCTCAGACGTCGTTGTTTGTTTGTTTGTGGGTGGGGCCACGCTAAACGAACGAGCCACACTAAAGAACAATGTGAAGGTAGATTAGTTTAGAATCTTCATCTTTAGCCAACGGGAAGTCGTGGCTGTGAATGGAATGCAACGTTACATTTGCAATTTACGAGAAGCCGCTGAATGCACCACCTAGAGCGCAGTAGTCAACAGCAGCAGGCAGCTGTTTACCGTTGGAACCCGAGAGCAAATACATGTGAAGTTTAATGAGTTGTACCTGTTGTAAACTGGATATGATCTTACCACTATTCATTACACTAAAGTGGATATTGTTACAATTATTCTTTCTCACAGGACGCAGTGATTCTGTCATTTTTTGTTTAGGCTTGAACTCTTTTCCTCAAACGTTTGGTCAAGTTTTCAGCGATGCTACTACGACTGTTTAAACATTTATCACTCACTTTTTTAGTTATCCATTTTTTAAAATAAAATGATCATTTCTTTTTTTTTCAAATTAGCTGCTACTCCACAATATTTCCAAGTAGCCCCCTGGAGAAACCCTGGAATCCCTGCCATCAACAATAAACACAAGTCAAGGACATTTAAACTGGCAATAGACAAGTTTGGGGGGGTTTTTTTTGCTTTAATGTGTCATTATGTTAAAGTTAATGTCTACTGACACCATCAGTGTTTAGATCGGTTCCCTCTAAACCTCGCTTTCACCATGCAGTTCTGTTCTCCCGGGAAAATGAAGGCTGACTGGTGTTCCAGTCAGGCTGGCAGCCCGACACCATTTCTATCTGCTCTCATGTCTCTACTATAGACGAAATGAATGGATAAACTCATACTTTTTAGTGTTGGTAGTTGCTACTCTTAGTCCTGGTTGATTTGGCGACACCTGTGGTTGCTGATTTTCGTTTGAAGTGGCCTCCCTGTCAGAAAAGCAACAGGTGTGTTTGTTGAAAGCAGAGCCAAACAAAGTGTGAGCTGAGAGAATTCAACATGTCACATTGTTTTAATAAAGAGGACTAAAGAATTCAAATGTACACTTCCTCTTCTCAATGCGTGGCACTGTCTGTGGTCTTTCAAATCAAGTCCAGTGTCTACAAACAACTGTGCAACTTCAAGAGCGCAAATACACTGAACAGCTACTGCCATAAACTGGCTGAAAAATTTGATGTAATGAAAACATCAAGGATTACAAGTCAGAAATTAGACAAAGTAAATGATGGAAATGACAAAAACAACAGAAAACCAAAGTGGGTCCAAGTGAATGTTTGGGCCTTTAAGTATTCAGTAATTTCACTCATAAAAGTCACGAGGCAACGTGTTCAAACCTCTCTGTGTTTATTTTCTTCATAGCAGAAAGGCCTTTTTGTTATTTCAGTTTCCCTACAGGCTGAATTTCAGAACTGTTGAAAATTAGTTTGTTGTGCTCCATCTACAAAGTCATCCAGGATTTATTGGGTGTAGCGGTTTCCACCAAACACAGAGGAATATATGAGTCCTTCTGTAAGAATTCCCTGAGTCATTTGGCCTGTTTTTGTCTGAATGTGCTTCTTAACGATAAGTAATTAGGCCTGAGGGTTTTATGTTGAAACCTTTTTCGGGAATGAAGTACAAAAAAACAACAACTGACCAATCACTGATGCCTGTCTCTCATTCGGGGGGTTTCCCAAGATCCAGAGGAACCCAACCAACACATGTGGGTTCCCCCCCGTATCCCATCCCCAACCCTGTAGGTATTCCAGCATGCTGCTCTGCTTATTCTCAAAGAGCTGAAACACGTTCAGCCCCGTCTCCTCCTTCACTCCCGTCTCTTTCTTTTCTTTCCCTCACCGACAGCCCTCCAACATGAAGCCTTTCAAGATATTTCAGTTAAACTCCAGATTTTGTCCGTGTTTAGAATCACCCCGCTGGGTTCAAGGGGCCACTTTAATTGTGAAGGCAAAGGGGAGGTCTTTGTTTTTTTTAAAAGTGTGAAGCATGAGGGGACCAAATATGTGACACCATCAGCGTTATTTCAAAGCTAACCGCCGGGGCATTCAACTGGAGCCTATATTTCTTTCTGCACACACACACACATGCACATTTACACTCAACTGCATGCGGTTTTAATCCCGCAGACTGCGTTTAAAGACGGTGAAAATGAACTTATTGTGTTCCCTCTACAAAGGCTTTGCAGCTTTTATTTGATGTGGCAGTTCCTTGTAAAACTTGGAGAATATGTGGATCCTTCAATAAGGAATGCTCGGAGTCATTTTGGCCTATTTTTTGCCAAACTGACGGGTAATTAAGCCTGAGGGCATTTTTGTGAAATTATGCCTCCTGCAGGAAATGATGAAAACAGGATTTTTTTTTCATACTAACCTTGGGATTGGCGGCATGGTCACCTCGCCAAGATTTACCAGGTGTCCAACTTGGACTGTAGAACAAATTTGACAATTTGTGGCTGATTGTCTTGTAGGTGTTGGACTTTCTCCACAAATACAAATAGTAGTGTAACTGAAGGAGGAAAAAAAAAGAAGTCAAACATCAATATGCAATCAAACGCTACATTTAGCCGATCAATGTTAACCTAGCCGTGGCTGCGCTAACTTATCCTGAGTAGAAATGTTTCTGCTTTCATTGGGCGGGACATGGCTCACACTGTGCTCTGCCAACAGAGAGGGCAGCAAAAATAATCCTAACATCCACCTCCTGGCATTTCATTTTATTGGCCTCCCTGACCTCCGCTGGGCAGTTTGTTTAGAGAAAAGTAATAATGTTATGGTTACATAAAGGCCACTCAGCCAGCAAGAGAAACATGAGCTCACGCCTCATCTACTGAAGGTGTTTATACTCAGATGGATGGAGGTGAGCGGCCCCACCGATGGCTGACTTGTGGTGGCCACACCACTGATGGATGACAGGACTCACCTGCACGCGGAGGATTTCAAAGGTCCTGATAGGGAACACCAGGCCGTACACCACTTTGTCCGTCTCTGGAGCAAAGGTACCTGAGGAGGACATTAACAGTTTTTATCCGCAAAACCATAAAGAAATAAACAAGCCGTAAATACAACAAATACGTTTCTATCCACAAAACCAACGGACACAGAGTAATGTTTTTTCCTGCACAGAGAAGCTTTTGGCACTCCCCAAAGATGTCTTAGCCTCCCCCGAAGAAAATTACCACGGCCAAAATGATAAATGAGACTTGAGAACTTTCACTTCCATGTGGTTAACTCCCCTTCCCTGAAAACACACAACAAATTGGCAAGACCCTACAGTCTTAACTTAATAATAACAAGAATAATTTTTTATTCATAAAACTAAAATGTTAAAAGAAGCGGTTCAATTCAAAGTAAGGTTGTGTAAATAAAAAATAAAGTTGTTTAATTCAACCTTTTTTGACTGAAATGAATTTTTCCTTTTCCCAGTCCTAACTTTACACAGAGCGATGATGCTTACTGTCACCCCCAAAGGCCCATTCAGAGCCAGGAAAACCCCTGAGAGTAACATTACATCAATCTCCCTTAAGCTCCACAAAAAATAGGAAAAAAAAAAAACAACCTCCAAGGCCACTCTCTTTTAAACCATTAAAATGCCTTTATTGTCACGGCATGGTCAAATTTGATCTTAAAAACCAAACTCCGGCGCGTTTCGGCACCGAGCCTTCGTCAGGGAGTCAAACAGATCTCATGAAACACAAGGCCCTTTTATAGCGGTGATCCACCAATAGGAATCTTCCACCTGCACATGGGGTCATTGGGGATCGTTCATTTAAGCCTGGGTGTTTAGTAGCCCGTAATTTGTCAATCCAAAAGGCTTCCCGTTGGTTAAGTTTCCCTTGTCTATCACCTTTTCGTATAGAGGAAGGAATGTGATCAATACCAAAGGCATGTAATAAAGGCCTGTGCGAATGGCATATTTGTATTCTGCTAACCTGTGCTGTAAACGTCTTTTTGTTCTTCCAATGTCAAACGGTTTGCAACTGGGACACAAATGTGGTTTTGCAGTTAATGAAATGATTGATGGTGATTGATGGTGAACACCTTCTGAGAGGTAAAACCCCACCAGGAGCGTTTCAGAAGAAGCGTTTTGCCTGCCCAGTTTTGTTGATTTGCTCAGATTTTATTGATTTGGTTGTTTCTTTTTTTATTTTATTTTTGTGCTTCTGCGATGGGTAAGTAGGCTTCGCAGTGAAATCATTTCTTTTTTTGTCTGTTTTGATGTGATATATGATTGGGAGTCTGCACGTGGTGTTTTATTTTAAGAAATGACTAGATTCCCCATGCTCTTCCTGTTTTTGACTTGCTGCTCTGCGCCGATTGACGCAGCTTCCGTGAAAATAGACGTATTCTCTGTGGACCATAGAGACACTTCTGGGAAGCTTTTGAAACGCGCTGCGGCGCTCCTGGCGGAATTACGAGCATTGTCTAGAACATCTGCGATCAGCTGCCTGGTGGAATTTTGGGATAAGTGTCTGCATTTAAAGGAAAATAAAGAAGCAGCATTGTTTGTCTGTGATCCTACTCCTACTACAATACTCGCAAGAATTGCAGGATCAATAATTTCAGTATTGACCCTGCCAACACTAACTCACTGATTAATTGCCATGTAATGAACATTGTCACACACTCACTAAATGGGGGCAATAAAAAGATTACGTTTTCCTACCGAATAATCGGTCCCATATGATGAGAATTCCTCCATAATTCTTGTCGATGCAGTAATCGTTCCGCCCTGTTGAGATAACATGATGTGAGATGACCATAGAAATTATTTAAACACATTTCCCTTTTTCCATTAACTCGGTTTTTACCACGATTGATTTGGTACATCAATCTGCACAAAATAAACTGACCATACAAAATCAAATATAGCCAAAATGAGACATGGCCAATTATCAACATTTCAGCCTTTTTCACCTGTTTAATGTTGCTGCGTTATCTCAGGAATGGCAACAAAAAACTCTGTACAGCTTATAAACAGATGAGGATGTCCTTTACAAAAAAACCAAATCTCACCATGATGGACTCTGTGATGTTTTGGGGTGTTGAAGATCCACTCCAGAGGTCCGAGGTCTCTGATCAGCTGAAATAAAATAACAAAATAAAGTGCATTACATATTTTAATGGGTATCAGAATGTGTCATATGTCATAATTAACATATGGATTCTTGAGGTATGACTAAAAAATTGTTTAATAGGTCACAGTGACTTTGACCTTTGACCATTAAAATCTAATCAGTTCATCCTTGAATCCAAGTGAATGTTTGTGCCAAATTTGAAGAAATGACCTCTCGGTGTTCCTGAGCTATCGCGTTCACAAGAATGGGACGGACGGACGGACAACCTGAAAACATAACACCTCCGGCCACGGCTGTCCCCAGGGCAGAAGCATAAAAAGAACCGTCTGTCGTTCAATCTTGTTCTGGACCAGTTACATTCCTAAATATCCAAATTGTTGTTTGCTTTCCTGATTATGAAGCTAAAATCAGTTCAACTGTTCACAGATGCACCAAGAAAGATTACAGAGGTCACACAGAATATTTCACACAGTTCATGTTTCTCTTTTGGCTGCTACTCTCAGATATTTTGATGTTTCGCATCAATACGACAGACCTCTCAGTCTGGGGAAATGTGCACTGCTGGACAGAATTTCTCAGTGATTCATTATTTCCATGTAATGGCTGCGTCTGGCAGCTGAGCGTGAGAGTTTCATCTCGAATGAAAAGGGTCTCCACCACTTCAGTCCGGCTCTGAGGCTGCAGTGCCGCAGCGAATAGTGTGCCAATAAATTACATGACATCAAAAAAAAGCCCATGAAGGAGGCATAAATTACATCCCTCTAGAAAATTGTGACTATTACGACTGTTTTCACTAATAGTGCACTAAAAGATGGAAGGCGGTCCAAATCCATTCATTCCCTCTGAAGATCGTTGGGATTGTGAAAGTGATACTCCCAGTTGCTTTAAAGGCAGAGAGAGTGGTCATGCTTCTGTTTGGAATATTTCATAAAATCTCATTATTTTTTATTGAACACAGGTTCCACTGCAACACTGAGTCTACAAAGGCTCGACTTAGCAGACGGATTACTATTGGCACAGGGAGAAAGACAACTTTACAGCCTTTTTTTCAGTCATATTACCTTTTTAACTGTGCACAGCAAAAGTGAATGGAACAGTTAATTCATACAAAGCTACACGTTGACTGATTCTACAATATATTTACATATTTAATCATTGCAATATATACAGTATAGTATTCAGGTTGTCCACCCACATAAAACTTCCTGCTTAAATGAAAGCATTTTCATTATCAATAATTCTATTGATTGATGTTATTTTGATTAGTGTTTGAAAAGCAAAATGGCAAAAAAACCAGCAAATGCCCACAATAAGTTACTCAAGCAAAATGCAAATGTATTGAGAATCGAGAAAATAAAGTGAATCCTCATGTTTGAGAAGCTATAACTGATCATTTTTTTGCTTACAGAAACATCATTAATTGATAATCAAATTCTCATTGACAATTTTCTGCAAATCAACAAAATAATTGATCTATTTTTTTCTGCAGTAAACACAGGGCTAGATCATGGTAAAAAGTCACTGTTTAACTCAAAGAGTCTGTTATTAATCATTAATTCATCATTAATCATATGTTTTAACATGTAAAACACAGTCCATGCACCCTAAACTGTTGTTTAGTTTAGTTTATTAAGTTTATGTATATCAGAGACCATGCACAAACTACATTAGTCTCAAAGATGACAAAAGATGCTTTGTACCAGATTTAGCTACTAGCTAATTTACATCTGTATTCCCTGTTGTTGTTGTTCTTTGTCAAAGACAAACTCCTCTTTTTAGGATCCAGATTATCACACTGTCTCAGTGCTTCAAACAACAACAACAGTCCAACTGATGACAGAATCTACAACCTGTGTTTAAATATTTACCTCTGTGTGGATCCAGAACTGGTACAGGAGGTTTAACTGTATGTGAACGGCGAAGATCGCGGGGGGTGCAACCAGAGCCATGGGCAGGTAGAAAATCTGAGGAGAGATGAGGAGATTCAGCCTTGCAGGGTCCTCTCACCAAGGTTGAAATACTAAGCTATAACAATATGAGAACACATTGAGCTATTTTATGTGTAACAGATGGCACGTGTCTAGTCCTAAAACTTGGCGTATTTTCTATCTTGCCTTCATCAGCAAAGTTTATGGGGTTGTTTTTCAAATACAATCTGTCAATT
Organism: Hollardia meadi; assembly: GCA_037974645.1. Lineage (NCBI taxonomy): Eukaryota > Metazoa > Chordata > Actinopteri > Tetraodontiformes > Triacanthodidae > Hollardia > Hollardia meadi. Next base: position 16,207 of record JBBPCS010009934.1, on the reverse strand, counting down.
AGTTATTTGACTTAGCAAAAAGAAATAAAAAATATATCCTCTGCGTGCACGTCATAGTTGTGCTCACATTGTCAAAACTACAAATTATTAGAGTGATCTGATATGAACAATATGAGGGCTGCAGTTTTTAGCAAAAAATACTCAAGCAGGAGAAAATAGTGTATTTGTTGGGGACTATTTTTAGCTGCAGATTTGGTGCTCTACAGAGCCTAAAAAAACATGTGTGTTTTCATGGTATATCACCAGAGTAACCGCCAACTGCTGTCACGATACTGTCTGCTGTAAGTTAGTTTTCTTGGGCTGTGGGACCGGACACAGGCTCTGAGAATGGTGAAGGCCAGTTTGACAACAGGAGATACAGTACGGAGGTGATTAACAGCAGCTCCGACGAGGGCTAACGTTAGGACTTCAGGGACGGGGACAGGAGAGAGGTGAGGCGGCGGCACAGCGAGATAGTGTTGGCCACCAGCAGTGAGCGAAAACAATGTGTAGAGCCAGAGTATTTTTAGATCTCACTCGGTGAATTGAGAATTTACTTCAGGCAAACCAGAGGTGATTGTGAAAAGACAATCAGAGCGGTTTTGGTGAGTTTTATTTTGTTTATGTCTCATGAATGAAGTGTGTTTTACGAGGCATTTAAGCTCACTTTATTTTGGTAAAAGAGAGAAACTTGAATTCATATCAATGTTCATATCTTACAAATGGCACCTTTAAGGTACAGATTAGTCTTTGGCTACACAGATAATACTTGGTAGTACAAAAGTTGTACTGTTGTTAATCATCAATCCCATCAAAGAATTAGATATGTTGACAATAAGAATGACTAATATTTTACCCATGACGTGAACTGCTGGGCGAGGGACTGTCTGAGGGCGGTGGTGAGGTTGTAGTGTTCTGAACTGTGGTGGACCTGGTGAGCAGCCCAAAGGATGGACACCTCTGGAGAAGATAACACACACACAATAAAAGAGTCCATATCTCATGCAAGCTTATCACTTCATTCACCTGCTCATTAATGTGTTACAGGGCTAACAGCGGCCCTGTCAACTTAATGAGACTCATGCACTGGCCATGAACCCTAACACACATTCAGCTGCCTTTGCAAAACCACAAAAAGTGATTTATCTAAAAAAATCAACCCAGCTCCTTCCTCAGGTGAGTAACTGGACACTCTCGTCCCCAGAAGGAGTCATTTCGGTCCTGCTCCTAGCCAGACGTGAATGACGGTGGGGGTATTCGGCTGCAGCTGGTTAGCTTCCAGCATGATGTCCCAGTGCTCCAGTTTACATTCCTCTGCTGTGTTGTGATACTTGCTACATTAATATCTGTGTTACACTTCATTTTAACATCCAAAGGGAACATGCTTGTTAAGTTTCACTGGGTCTCCGGGCCGTTTTCCGGACCACCCCGTCTGGTCTGTGCTTTTTGGCACCTCCCGTCCACTTTGGCTTCTGCAGCCGTACAAGAGAGAACAGTAACCTTCAAATATTGCAGAACCACAAAGGCCCATATAGACTATGTTTAGTAATGTATTTGTTCTATTAAACGCAAACCAAGTTATTAAATGAGGTTTCAGTTTTATGTGGCAGCCTTGATGCGTGATGGGATTTGTGATTATCAAACAATTAAACTTGAGTTTAAAAAAAAAAAGATATTAGGAGGGAATGAATGTGGTCACATGTTGGGCGGCTGTCCCTGCACATGCACACAAGCTTATTTTGAGCTTAATGACGAACCAATTTTATCTAAAGATCATCCCCCTCCCCCGTTCAACATTTTGGGAAATTTGCTCATTCGCATTCTGGTGGAGATGATACAATTTTCAGTTCGGTAAATATTAAGCTACAACCAGCAGCCAGTTAGCTTAGCTTAGCGAAAAGACTAAAAACGGGGGAAATCTGGCTCTATTCAAGAGTAACAAAAACACAGGGTTATGTGCTGGACTACTTCCGGCACATAACACCCTATAAAAAGGCAAATTGTTTTTTAAAATTGTTTTTACACTTTGTTTCTTGTATGAATCAAACAAGACATATTAATTAGTGAGCTTTACAAGTGCTGGAATGCTGATTTTGACAGAGCCAGGCTAACTGTTTCCCTGTGCCCAGTCTAATAGTAATAATCTAATAGTGAATAAGCCTATTTCTGAAAATGTCAAACTATTCCTTTGAAGTTGTGAAGTTGTCACATGGTAACGCTTGTTCAAGCAAACACATCCATGTATGCGGGCCAGCCCATGGAATGGGCTGGGCCCCTAAAAAAAAAGTCTTCCCCAAACCCGCTTCCACCTCTTCATCCTGGCTAGGAGGAGTTTTCTGAGCTGTAAAAAATGTAAGTCAGTACATTATTATTTGGGTCTAAAGCCCTTGACAGCTCCATCTTTTTCTTCTTTACTTTCTGGCATCCAGATGTATGTACAGGCTCTGATATAGCATCAGCTCGTAGTTAGTTTAGATCAGTAAATTTCTCAGGTCATGTGGCATTATTGCTTATGTTGAAGACGATCATGATTATTACAGGCCTCCATGCGCCCCCTTAGCAGCTGGTTACCAGAAAGCTTTCCCATTTTTCCCCCTTCAGCTCTGCATGTACACACAATAACAGCTTTGCCCAGTGTGCGATAACTCCTTTCTATTTTGAGAAAATCATTCAAAAGCCACATCTCAAACTCCTCCTCTCTCGCTGTTTAATAAACTTGGGAATCGTATCAAGGAGGCAGTCGTAAACCCCAATGGGTTGAGGGTCCGCTGCACCTGAACAAACACACTTCTGAGAACTGAAGGTGTGTGCGGTGTGAGCAGAGGAGCACTGTCCGGACTCGTTTCCAATTCCTCATGCATCTGAGGTCAAGCGTTTGGGGAAGCCCTGAGGAGCTCCGAGAGAAAACTACTGCTTCCGAGCAATACTCCACACCTCGCTTATTTAACAGGGTTATTGCTGGATTTCAGCTGGTGTGAGAGAATAAATGTCACAGGGAATATTTTTGGAAGTGTCACATACGGTGTTAAATGGAGTACTTTGGATTGAGTTGAAATGGAAGCAACTTTAAATTTATTTACCCTCTCAACGCAACTGACAGTCTAAAGACAAGACATGAGTGTGAGAGGAGGGAGCAAGGAAAAGACTGCATCTACAGCAGTCAAGCGCAACAATTTATGACGTATCTTCCTCTCTAAACCATGGGGGATTCAAAGATGAACTGTCCTGCTAAGAGACATATTGGGGAGGATAATCCAGCCTTTGTTTAATTCCAGCAGCCTGAATCTTTAACTTTTTTTGTTCTCGCTGGAATCGCGTTTGGCAGGGTCCAGGACCAAGGGCGGCTAAGATTGATGCTCGTTGTCATTGATAGGAAGTAGGAGCCGCTAGGCTTCACTGCAAGCCCATGTCCTCATCTCTCGGACTCGGCAGGACACTGCATAGTTTGGCAGGGTCTATTCAGGGGGGAAGCCCCCTTAATGGTGAGAACCAATGCCACAGAGCCCACGTTCCCAGCAAGAGCAGAGAAACGCTGAGGAAGGCACTTCCATCTGGCCTCCAGCGAGCCTAAACTCATGCTTTCTCAGGAATAATGAGAATGAGTGAATGCCAATCAGGGGATGTTATCACACTTTAAATGACAGCATTAGTCATTTATTCCAATCACTAAAACACTATGTTTATGTTTACCTAATTAGAACCTTTAGCGTGAATTATGACTGTACTGTAGCACGACTTGGTTATAGCACCACAAAACATTTAGAGGAGGAGATCAGGACAACAAAGCTTGCAACTGTGACACAAAAGATGCATCCAATTTCCGAAAACAGCATACTGTATGTCAGTCACTTATGTTTGGAAATGTTTGACTTTCAGCTGAAATCATCCTTACTTAACATGGACAGAAGCCAGCTAAACAGAAGCTAGCTTGCTAGCAGTTGTAGTTTTGAGTTTGAGTAATTATAATGCCAATACAAACAAATCAGCAGGCCACGATTCACGCTGCTCTTTGTATTAATGTTAGCTAGCTAACTTCCCTAAATTGAAATTCAGTGGGAGCTAACAAGCTTCTGTCAGCGCTTTGAGATGTGTATGTTCTGCTGTCACGTTAACTAGCTTATGTCATCTATGTTATTCCTCTGAATGTAGGATAGCAGCCATCAATGGGCACAAAACCACACCTATCTAAACCACTGAACATCAGAAATGATGGTATGATTCAGTGTTGCTCACAGCATTGAAATTTTTTTTAAACTGAACACCAATTTTTTTTTTTTTTTCCAGTAATGGGGTCAATTCTGGAAAGAGATGTAGCAGTTGACCTTTCTAAGTCACTTTTCCTTCCGCCTCCACTGGTTTTGGTTGGAGGTAATCATCTGAAATAATGGACAAATAAACCAAAAGTACCTGCATGGCCACATATTAGTAGGGTAAGTAAGGGGGATAATTTGGGTGAACAATTTTCTGTGATAAGTGGACAGTATGATAACACACTCTAAGGTCTTGTGATATAGTTCATTATACGTTTCTATGTGTAACTAAGCAGGTATAACAAAATAAGAATTATTGTACCAGTATTCACCACCGAGATTCACCAAACTGTGAGAAAAGGTCTGGCAGCTGGGTGACGTAATTATTTTAAAATCTCGCTGTTGAATTATATCATGACACATAATCAAGGCCTATAAGTCATAATCATTCATGTTACGTGCCCCAGTTAGCAGAGTCTGTTTACGTCCACTTCAACCCTGTCAGGAGCAGTGCTTACGTAACCAGTCATAAACGCAATACCTAAAGTCCTCCATAAATTTACCTGCAGTAGAAGCATGCAGTAAGTGCCGATAATTTTCAAACTGCACCTTGATAATGCTGCTATAAAAACAGAGTATGGGGAAAAAGACAATAATCAGAGTAGGAGGAGGTAATAATCGACTCTCTTGACCACCAAAACCTTATTGTATGCTTTTACTGTCACACCAATCAGCTGCCCGATCATCACCCTGAGCGACAAACTCCTGGCACGAACGCACGGTGCCCTTCATGTGCAACCCTCTGAGTGGTGGGCTGTCCTGTCAATCACAGGGGTAATGGCCTGTGAACAGCCCTCCAGTGTTTGGATTGGAGGACTCTTGGATGGGGTGCCAACCCAAACAGCGAGCGGCAGACTCGGTGGGATAGACGGCCAACTCCCTCACGCCGCTGCCATACTTCATGCTGTCCACACGGCTCAGTCACACACACTAAACTAAACACACTAACCCCGGTCAAGCCCACTTACAGCTCTCAAAAAACTGGGTGTTAAAGCTACATATAGAAAGTAAGAAGAGGTAAAATGGCCTTTCTATTCTATTCTATTCTGTTATATTATATCTATATACTGAAATCCAAAACACTCAAGACATAAAGATGTTTTAAATCTTTTCCCTCTCTTTTACTTTCTCTGCTTCAAACTGCTTACACAAAGGAGTAACCATGATAGATTTTATGTTTAATGCTATGAGAAGCCAGGGTTTATGGAACACTGAAAATATTTAAAGTCCCCCTCCAGTCAAAAATGTGCTTTTCTTTTTGTTCCTCCAGTTGAATGTTTGAGTTTGTAGAATGATGTATGTGCAGAGTCTGACGCTACAAGGCTGTTTTCACATGCTGAAATTGTAAATTTTGTCTGCGGTTGTTGAAAATCTGATTTTAAGAGGCGGGCCAACGAGCATGATTTGTGACATCACAATGTCACAATATTCCAATGGTCCAATATTCAACACAAACAAGTGTGATGTGGAAACTTGAAGCTTCCAGTGCACAAACACTGAGAATGGACTTTACAGTGAAGGAGGAGACATCTTGTGTGCATCAGTTAAACTTGTGAAATGAAAAATATTTGCATGTTTATATATTCTGGAGAAGAAGTAAGTGCCATTTTAAGTTTGAGGTGGTAATTATATTTCAGATAATGTCAGACGCACGTCAGAGAACTTTTATGTATGTCGTTATGCATGTGTGGAGATCTATAATATGATTGAATGAAAAATAACAGGCCAGTTATTTAGCTTTTTGTATTTAATAACTGAATTGTTTTTCATTGTAACATGAGCCACATTAAAATCAAACTAGGATTACCACCTCACGGTGAATGCCTCCATGCACCAGTGAAGTTGCAGTTTCCATCCATGTCTGTCCAGACTCATATAATATATATAGTGACCGATAGAGAGCTTGGTCACATGGTGCAACGACAATCACCTGAAGCTCAATATCAACAAAATCAATGCTTGTGGTGGACTACAATGCTTCAAATATGGATGTTGCTGCAAAGAAGCTCTAAGTTCTAAAACATGGATTCTTCACACACACGTTTAAAAGTAATTTTTACTCTTCTTGTCATTTTTAATGTGGTTTAGATGTTCTTAGCAAAACTGGGAACTTGTTTGCAACGTTTCTAATCCATTGAAATAAATAAAGATGGACGACACGTCTCCTCCCATTGTACAAAAGTGAAGCCAAAATATCGGGGATATGGGCGCTGCCATCTTGTGCTGGTGACGTCATTCGGAGCCGGAGTCTGCACAGTAGCAACTGGGCAGCAGAGCCGCGGTATCAAGTTCCCGCCCATACGCCCAATCGTGAGCAGAGCTCAGCTGTCAATCATGACGTTTCACCCCCTTTATATAGCATTAAATAACTAATTAAAACCAAACTGATCAGAAAAATGAACACTTGAACATACATCAGCGTGGTTAGAACTACCTAATATGATAGAAACCATCTTTGGGGAAAATGTATTCAAGGTGTACTTTGAGTTCACTTGAGCCCACCACCAGGGGCCGATGTTTTGGCTTCACTTTTGGGGAGCTGTCATGTTTTTTCATCTTTATATAGTCACTGTTCTAATCATGTGACATTTCTTACCAATTTTACCCCAAATCTCACCAGTTAACATTGCTCAATTAAAAGTTATGATAACGGCGAGAACTATAAGCATCCATATAGTGAAAAGAATGTAATCTGAAACTTGGAAGTAATCCACACGTGAGGCATTACCACTCGCATTCATCCTGCATATTCACACTTCATCCCTCCATCATCAGGTTTGTCCTCAGCAGTGTCAGCAGTGGAAATCTCCTCGCCTGTCAACACTGTTGACAGAGGGAAGTCTGTCCTTGCAGCATGGGGAGCAGACGGCCTGACGGTGGCCTCTGCTGAGCTCAGCGACCTCTCGATGGTCATAACACACTTTTCTACACTTTGTTTAAATGCTGTACATACAGGCCCTGCGGACATTATCCCTTTTTGATGTCTAGGTTTAATCAGACCAGCCCCTCCCACTCTCTCTCAGTAGACATCCCCTCTCTCTTTCATCGCACACAGCAGACAGAGAGGGAGAGCACACTGACCTATAGATCACTGTTGATGTTATCTCTGTCTCCCATGAGCCCTTTCATTTGGTCTCTTCTGCTGCCCGTGAGCGAGACCCCCACATCCTGACCAAACCATACCGACAGAACCAGCAAACCGAGCAGGGGCCCGGATTCTTTTGTCGGCCCTGCAACCTGCACCGGGCCAGGAACTAGCCGTCACGGTGAAGATTTATGGAGCCCAGAGGCAAGTAAACTCCACCCTGCCAGGAGGAGCTCCTCTTTAAACAATAACATCCACATCGGCTGCGTCTCCCCGGGGACGGAGGACAGCAGAGGATTGCTGAGCACATCTATTTGTCTTAACAACTGTTGCTGTCTGAAAGGCCGCAGGAGTGTGAGGGACCAGCAAACACCTACAGAGGATGTCGTAAGGTGCTAGCAGAGCAAAAGAAGAAAAACACTGAAAAGGGCTGCTTGTTGCTGGGATCTGAGGGATCTAAGGGTAGTCTCAACAGTGAAAAACTGTTGAACACATGAACCTGAGTAATAATATTTCTTCTTCTTCTGGTAACATAGTGAATGAAATAGTAAGAAAGCAGTAGCTAGCAGTTAGCAGTATCCACCTAGCAATAGCATGAGGCTAATTCGCCAGTGTATTCTGCATCATCTCATGATGTATTCTGATTGGTTGGTTTGTAAATGTGTCCAGGCAGCAGTGACATTATGGGGTTTTGCTCTAAATTGGAGACTTTTAAGACTAACATCTAGATTAACATCTTCTAAGACCACCATTTTTGATTGACCACCAAAGATTTCTCCAATTTGTCTGCACTAATGGGTCAAAAAAAACAAAACAAAACATCATCAAAATTTGTTCAACAATCCCAGATTTCTGCCTGTCCAGCGGATGAAACCACCTTTGTTTCAGAAACTATCAGCTGATTGGTTTACACTTAAGATCAATGGAGCAATAAAATATAGCCAGAATCTGAAGGTACCTCAAGAAATATAGGAGGCAGCATATCACCAGAGTAACCGCCAACTGCTGTCACTATACTGTCTGCTGTAAGTTAGTTATCTTGGGCTGTGTAATTATCTTTGGTTGTAGCTATAGTGACTGTTAGCTCAGTTAGCGGTGGAGCTAGTGGCCCTACAGATCACTGAAGTCTGCCTAGATTGCGACTTTGTATCATGGGGGAGTCGTCACGGACAGCGGGGTTCAGCTCAGCCAGGCTCCGCAGCCTGAACACAGCTGGAAGCCAGACTGGGACCAGACACAGCCTCTGGTACAGGCCAGTTTGACCACAGCTGATACAGTACGGAGAAGATTTACAGCAGTTCTGACGTTGAGGAAGACAGGACTCGCCACTCATATACATCTTCCAGCTGAAACTACGCAAGTATGGGAGCTATCAGACTGTCACCTTTAGAGGTAAAAAGTGGTATTGTGAGTCAGGACGGATTGGGGCTAGCTGGTTAGCATGCTAACTTCAGTAGATATCTCTGCAACACAATACATAGACGTCTTTAACATAACGTCAACACAGCTGTTTCTTCACATTCTGTTGATTATATTTGTTCATTAGAACTTTTTGAACTAAAATTATGCATGTCATACAAATTGTACCTTTAAATAATCCTCAGATGTTTCTGAGCTATTAGTGTCACACAGAGCAGCAGCACCCAGTGTGGTGGGACAACTGCAGCGTAACTCCATTACTTCTCATATAATCAGTGCAGTCAGCTGACTGACTGATTAATGGCTTCAGCAAGGCTGGCATGCCTGGATATAGACGTTGTCCAAGAACAGAGCTGCCATTAGTGGCGCTTGCGATACGAGGTTAGAATAAACAGAATCAACCGGCCTGTCAACAACGCGGCCACATCCGAGCCAAGTCGGCCTCCTGTTCACCCAAAACCATCTGGCTCCAGGCCGGTTCAGAATAGAAATGTTTTGAACATATATAGTCTGACTGATGGTGAAAGAGGACCAGAGGGGAAAGTAACAGAAAAAACCTGAAGTAAATTGAAGTTTGTTTTTTATTCTCGTCAGTCACCAGGTTATTGAACCAATGTGTTTATAAGGTGGATTTGATGACTGTTAATACATAAACCAGTGGTAGCATGTGCAGCAAGGGTCAAATTATTTGAGGGGTCATAGAGGAGGTAGAACTCTGTCAGCAACTGAAAACTTACATCTTTGCTTCAAAAGTAGGATAAACCATTACAAAGTGCAATAAGAACAGGTAATTATGGAGCATGCACCAATGATAGATCAAGCAAATATTGATATTGAGAGATAAATGTGCACAAAGGTCATTGCGATGTTTGAAATTACACACAATTTATTTGGTTTGAAACCAAATAAATCAAAGAACACAAATATGTTCTGGTCACAGGATTTGGCTCATATTTCTGTCAATAGAGAATCCTGAATTTCCTCCAGACCCAGACCAGGGGTAGCTCACTTTCCTCTCAGTCTGTCGCTAATCTCCAAGATCGCAGCATCTGGCAAGAGCGAAGCCAAGTAGTAATGTGTCCTCAGTGAGATGGCATCAGCACAGACGACCGACGGCCTTTAAAAAAACTTTCCACTTAATTATCTCTGAGCTCTCCTTTCATGTGGAAGCCATGAGAGGAAAAACTATGAAAAAAAACCCCATAAAACTGCTCCAACTGAAAATGATATTTTACGCTCAGACTAATAAGGACTCATATTTCCCAGAAGAGGATTTCAATTTTGCCTCTTTTTTAAAGATTTCTATTGTACTCTTTCCCCTGTAATGCAATATTAAGATTTATAGCTCCTATGTCTCGACACAATAGGATTATAGATGCAGTGTTCCTGCAAAGACAGGCTAGATTATAAAACTGTTCCAAAATATGAGTGCCATTAAAAGAAGACAGGCCCTCAGACATGACAGTTTGACACTCATTAAACTGCTGAAAAATACTTTCTACCCGCATCCTACATCTGTCACATTCAGCGCTTCAACATCCATCTCCACACATTGGAGTATTTTGGTTGAACCGTGCTCTGGAAAACTCCGGAGGTCAAACTCTGGCTGACCGAGACGACCTTGGCTGACCAGAGTGAGGAGCGAGGACGGTTCTGCCCTGTGGTCGGGGGAAGACTTCTGTAACAAGGGGAAAAGCTTACATCCTGAGCGAGTGCTGCGAGCGCTCAGCACCAGACAATTATCTGTGACCCTACAATGTTCCATAATAACAACCCCAACTGGCTGGAAAAAGAGGAAATGAAAGTAAGTGGAATGTTTTTTTGGGGGGGGGATATAAAAATGATTCTGCAGTTCCAAAATAAAAGAATTCCGACCAAATGAACCGAGAAGTTATGTGATACTGTAGACGTCATTCTTCTGCATCGTCAATGAGGGCAACAACTGGAACAAATACATCATTAGAACCTCCTTCTGGTTTCACTGAGTATTACTCAGCAGACACATGACCACTGTACTTCTAAAAAATAAGGTCACACACGGATCAACACTCCCCGACACGTCAGTGTGTGCTGCTTCGAGATTGACATAAGCCCCGCCCCCTCAATGATATCAGATGGGACATGGGCCAAACTAAAAACTCAAAGTGCACATCAAATACATTTTTCCCAAAGTTGGTTTCTGTAGTTTTAGGTAGTTCTAATCACGCTGATGTTTGTTCAAGTGTTCATTTTTCTGATCAGTTTGGTTTTAATTAGTTATTGATGCTATAAAAACAGGGTTACAAATCATGATTGACAGCTGAGCCCTGTTTGCGATGAGTCGGGCGGGTCTGTGGGCTCCACCGCCCGATCACTACTGGGCAGACTCTGGCTCCAAATGACGTCACCAGCGCAAGATGGCAGCGTGTGGAGATGCGTGGAGATGCGTCGTCCATCTTTATATTTTAACTTATTTTTATTTATCTTTACAAATAATTTATTTTTGGATTTTATATGTCAGCGAGCTAGACATGTTGAATTTCTCAATCCAAAAGTTAAGTATCACACAAAACATTTGCACAAAAATATTTGCCAAGTATTTTAATAATAGATTAATCATTTTAGTAAACAGTCGGTTTGCAGTTTCTCCACTGGGAGGATTTGCTTCTCTCGTGGTAAACTGAATATTTTTTTTGACATATGAACACCTTGGACCCTTTTCACTGTTTTCTGATGATTTTGAGGAAAACAATTAATCAATTAATTAAGAAAATAATCAGCAGATTAATCATAACAAGAGGAACGCTGACTGTTATGATACCTACTGTGACATAAATTGTCCAGCTCTTTATGTCAACATAACATCTTGTAGATTATAACATGGTTAATACTTCAGATATAAAGCCTCTTTATTAATATGCAAAATTATGCACAAAATGCTCTCAAATCCAATTAGATCACCTTCTCTGCACCTGTGGAGTTATTGTGTTGTGTTGCTTGCAGCATGTATACAATAGGGACATACTACTTCATCATTACTTTGACCCTCTTGCTCATACATCCGTTGCAGTCTGTCCATATATTAATGCATTAATTATACACATAAGTCACGAAAAAATATGTAGTATTTATTTCAATGAGCTGTCATCTGTCGACGTGACATATCTTCCGCTATGAATAGGCAGGTTTGCATACCTTTGTAACACATCCTGTTATTTTTGGCATACTGCATTTGACATACTATGTATGCGGACATGCTAAATCTTTTCCTGACATAGTATAGTATGGTAGCATGGGTATTGGGACGCAGGGAAAAACACACAGACACCACCATGACAGTAATAATGTCCAATATGCCCTGTGCCATGGTGGTGGGAGCTAAAAATACCTCTCCAGTGCATGCTAAAACCAGAGTGGTGCAACAGAGAAGAAATGAGCTCTACCAGGCCTCCTGAGGCGATGTTCTCTGTCACCTCAAAATCATGTCGGGCAGCTCTTGGCGAGCCGCGGCAGACGGTTTAAAAACACAGCCTCTAGTTTAGTCAGATTCTAACACCAACACAGCGGCAGTAGACTTTCATCCAAAACTATGTGGACTAGACGTCGGGCAGCTTGATTTGCCGCTGACACAAATAAACATCAGTGCAGGCCACAAATAAATGCCTCTCTTCCAGTGTGCTGTGTCGCAGCAGAGCATCTGGCACATGCATCAGCGAGCCAACGCACATGGAAAGATGTCGAACTGTATAAATACTGTATCCAGGATATATTTTTTTATTCCTGTTTTTTAATAGTGATGCTGCAGGACGTTGCTTCTTCAGAGCCATGACTAAACACAGCTTGTTGCTGTGAGAGCTCCGGGTTAAGACTGCAGCCCTCTGGAGACCTCGGCCCCTCACATCTGCTCAGCTCTAAACCAGCTGGATGTAACTCAAAAATAATTGCTTCCTCCGCATCGTCCAGGAAAGCATGATGTGTGCGCTATCTTCACGACTCCTCCCTGCAGGGATGGCAACTAAATCAACATTTTACAACCGTTTATCATCAGATCACTTTGTAGTGTTTTTGTTTTGTTTTTTGGTCGTATTATCGGGGGGACACAAGAAAGAGGACAGGGAGAGATTGTTTGTTTGGTGCTGGTAGGTAGTTGAGTTGTACTGGTGAAGTAATTTACCATTCAATATACTCAACACAAACACAATAGATGCTCTACCGTCATTGTAAATTAGATTTATAAACATTTTAATGTGAAACTAGTTGAGTGCATCTTTGAAGTATGAATGAGATGGAAGCAGCTCATTAGCCGTATTTTAAAGGAAGTATAACTGAATTGATTTGATACACACTGAGCATATGTATGGTAAACAGAGGATGATTATCCAGCAGGCATAGTTTGAGAAATTTCCAATGACATTTTAATACATTTTCCACCAGAAAAAGACTAATTAAAGTATAGTAAACACAGCAAAGCTGAGGGGGAAAACTTCACAGCTGTCACATCTACCTTTTTAAGCCTACAGAGAGGTAGATACAGAGAGGTACACAACACAACAACACTTGTGTCTGCTCCACCTCAAAGGAGACACACTCTGTAACATGCAGTGCAGAAACCAAATATGATCAACAAAAAAAGCAAGAATAATGCCAAAAAGCTTAAATAAACTACACTTATCAGCTTTGAATCCCCATGATTTTATGTGGAGCGTGTACGTCAGTGTGAGTGTTTGGTACCGTGAGCGAAGCGGTGGACCCAGTAGTAGCAGAAGTCCACGCCCAGGAAGGAAAACCACCAGGTCCAGGCAGAGTCCCAGGGCAGTTCCACCAGGTGGTAATGGTCCCACACATAGATGTAAGCAGTCAGCTCACAGCCTCTCATAAACAACCTGAGGGGAGGGGGCAGTGAAAGGTGACAGTCAGCTGACGGGGTGTGTTCATCAATATGTCGTTGGTGTTACACTTGTACAGAGCATAATGTATTGTATTTAGGACACAACCCTTCAATCCCCCAAATCCACTATCACAGTTTGATTTGAGTTTCATGCCATGTTTAGGCTGCACTCTCCACACGTTCATTTTGGCCTTATTTAATTAAGAAAACCTGATTTAGACAACTTACAGCTGTAATTTACGCTGCCTGCAATTTGAAGGGGTGTAAATGGACACTGATGCTGTAGAGTATCCTCTAATCACTCCCCAGAGGGACACACCTTTGGGTGTCATGTCCACTTGAGTATACATTTAAATCAGTTTAGCAAATAAGAAATTATCATAAAATTAGTAGTTGTACTTTCCACAATAAGTGAAAGGAGGTAGTCCTTTCAGCTTGTATACAGCAACAACAACCTTTTCCAATAAGGTAGGGCAGCCTGTATGTAGCATGACATGTGAAACCAAGGGGGAAAAGGGCTTCCAAGAGCTCATTACACCAGCTTATTGCTTCTCTTATGTGGACTATGGAGGTTAACACTAACAGGACAATATTCTGAAAGAATTTAGTTGGAAATCCAACCTGAAATAATAAAAAATAAGGGTGACATGTTGCCCTCCATCTCCAGAGAAAATTACGCCCCTTACATTTTAAAGAGGAAATGGGACACTGCCTTTTATTCTTTATCACTAAGCCAGGTATCATATTAACTCACTGACAAAAAAAAGGTATGGTCCTTTAAAGGGCATGCATCACATGGGTGCCATAGTTTTCATTCAAAACAAGAAAGGCAGCTATGATGATGACCTAAATGTCTCCAATAAAAAGCACGTCTATCCCGGTATATCATACAATATGAGCTGCCTAAACACTCACAGTGGGAGTCTGGAGATCATTCCAGCTGATATGGAGGTGAGGCCATCACTGATGGTGACCACTGGGGCTCCTGTCTTCAGCGCGCCGATCACCAGCTCCAGCACCATCAGCCCTATAAAGAAAGGAGTGGCCTGCAGACACACACACACACACACACAAGGAATCATGATTCAGCACTGTTACAAAATGTCAAAACATGTCAGTTTCAAGCCCACTGTTGCTTTTAGCAGTTGTGTTGAGCTTGAATATTTGTCTTGGCAGATGAGCTAAAAGCTTGCAGCACTTTCATGTCCTGTGATCCATGATGTTTGTTTCACTGTGCGAGGCTGGAGCAACGGGTCTAAAGCCACAATGTACTGGCAGACCGGAGGTAAACATTTGTCTGAGCAGGGCTGCCCTGGAGGTAGAAATGACCTCACTGGCTTTTTTACAAGTTTAAAATGGCGGGTGGCTCAAAGTTACCCATAAGCTTCAGCTGCTGTTGCTAGGGAGAAGAAGCCAGTCAGAGGTGTGAAACAAAACTGTACCAGAGACAGTTCAGGATACGAGACAGTTCACTGACCAGTTATTTCCTGTATCTGTGTCATGTGGGTTTTGTCGATGCCCCGCCCCTTTCTGGGATTAGCGGCAGATTCTGAGTCTATTCATTCTAATGGGGGAAGTGGACACGAGCACATGACCGCTTCTTTCACCCCCATACTCACCAAAGTAAACACTAGACCCATTTTTCAGACAAATCAGGAGAAAATTAACTTTGTTCGAGACCTGTCTGTCACTCTCGCAAGATCTGGAGGTCATGTTAAGCTAGCAGGTAAAAACGAGCAGCAAAATAAGGTGAAAACATTAAATTTATGACTGTATAGTGTTTATTTGTGTTTGTTTATGATGTGCTAGTGTTAAAAGTGCCCAGTGGGGATGGGCAGGAGACATGGATCTAGTAAGGGAAACCTGGATACGGCCTCAGAGGCGTGGGTCCCGTTCATCACAATGAAAGTTGCTCAGTGGCACATGAAGCAAAAAACAATCAACTTCCTGGGTCTAAAATTACCTGGATCTTACTCGAGCGGCTAACTTCTGGTTTAACGTTCAGGTAACTTGAGTGGGAATTAAATAAATTCCTTCTTCTAGATTTTTACAAATGTAATCGTCCCAATGGATTAAATTCTGATATTGACACGAGGGGGTTGAGACGCTAAAAAAATGTATCCAATGTTTTACAGCCGCTCCTTTCACAATGTAAGCTCATGGGAAAAAGTCTTTTTGGGCTTTCTGTGCATCACATGACGTTATAATTACAGGGTTTGGCCACTATGTCAAATTGGCTTCACAGCCTGACTCTGCCTGGGGGCTTGGCAGGAGAGGCGACCACGTCCACTAGGAGACAAGAAGTGTGTATCATTTCATAGCAATGGCTTAGCATGCAATGTGTTGCCTTTGTTCTAGAGCATCTTTGGCTGTACCAAATTCAGAACATTTTGTCCTAAAAACTGGGAACAGAACTTGTATGACAATTTGCTGAATATATTTCAGTTTTCTACAAAGTGTATTGTTTATCTTAATAATAATAATAATAATAATTGATTGGATTTATATAGCGCTTTTCAAGGCACTCAAAGCGCTTCACATATCGGG
>JBBPCS010009902.1:0-30699 GCA_037974645.1 Hollardia meadi | reverse complement strand
GGAGTAGGAACGCATCATAAATAAAGGGTTAAAATAAGGAGTCCATTTACTCTTAATCAACTGACTTCACTGAGACCAACAACCCTGATTTAAAAAAAGTTGGGAGGCTGTATAAATATAAATAAAACAGAATGGGACAATTTGCTAATCCTTTTTGACATGTATACTTGATGGAAAACAGTGCAAAGACAATATATTTAATGTTTGACCTCATCAACTTCATTGATTTTTATAAATATGTGTTTATTGTGAATTTGATGCCAGCAACACATTTCAAACTCAACACTTCTTGTACATGCTGTAAATTAAGGACCCTCTAGCACTTCAGTTGACAGAAACCTTTCATTTCTTAACAGGGCTTTTATTGGAAAATATTTGGAGGCTTGTCATATGGTTCAACGGCCAGACAGGCTTAAACAGCAACAAAGCAAAGTGAATCAGAATGGATGAATCAGATGCCGCCATTGTGGCATTTTGAACCATACCAGGCACATTTATTTACTGTATTTTTGTCTGACACAACAACAATAAAACAAATCAGAGGTACAAGTACACATAAATAATCATTACTATGGTATAGCACAGTCAAATATCTAACAATGATCAGATTCAGCTGCAAGCCAACTAAACTATTTAGCCAACCAAAAAAAATAGGATATTGCCTAAATCAATCAACATCATCACAGCTTACCTTGATCAATGATCATGAGGTTGTCTTCGCTCTCATAAGACTTTATGATCATATCCTTGTCTATGTAATCAGGTTTGTGCCGATATAATCAAACAAAACTTCTGAAATATCAAACAAAAATAAGAATTTGAGAGAGAATAAAACTCACTGAAGCAAAAAAAAGTAATCTCAAAAGTAAAACTTATAACTTGCAAACAAATTATCTGTGTAATCGTGTAAACTATTGGTGTTTTACTTTTTTGATAATATTTCCTTTTGTTTACAGTTCCCTCTGCTTCTTTCTCACTGATTAGACTTTTGCCCTCTCTGTCAGCTCTCTCCTTTGCGCTGCCTGACTTTTTGTTTGCAGTTCTGACACAAACCCCTCGTGTGGGCGGGTTTTTTCAGGGGTGCGTCCCCATTGGCTACTGAGTTTTTGAGTGACAGCTCAGTGCTCCGGACGTTGTTCAGTGCAGCAGGCATAATTTGTTTGCAAGTTATAAGTTTTACTTTTGAGATGACAATTTGTTTTGCTTCAGTGAGTTTTATTCTCTCTCAAATTCTTATTTTTGTTTGATATTTCAGAAGTTTTGTTTGATATATTGGCACAAACCTGATTCCATACTTGTCCTGTCTGTCCCAAGTGGCAATGAACCAAATCAAATCAAACTGCCGTCCTTCTCTAGAATCCCTGCGTAGTGGGTCATTTTGAGCCATGGTGGTGTGTGCAACGTTGAAGTGAGAGGCTGTTGTACTGTAGAAATCTCTGTATCCAACCCTTGCTAGCCACACACACATATTGCCTTCATGACTTAAATCTCCAATGCTTTAAAAAAAAAAAACCCACCAAAAAACCCCAGTTATCTCGATACTTAGTTATATTTGTCCCACATCAAGTCTGTAGCTCCAAGCTAACATTGTCCCTCCCTCCTCCAGCTAGCCATGGACTGTTGGACAACTCTGTTTTTCGGTGACATTACCTAATTTTTTTCAGGCCAATGTCAAAGCCCCTCATAGTTTTCTCTGCTGAATTTTCCTCTGGATACTTCAAAACTCTTTGAATTTAAAAACACCTCACCTGCGTTGTGATAAATTCCATCACTTCCATGGAATGGGATCCTCAAGGTTACATGGAAAGTAACTACTGCCATTTACTGCCACATGTACGTTACTACAAACTATAGCTGGCTAAGGCATTAACACCCATACAATCGCAGTGACAGGAGTATGATAATATTTTATGATGAATCCAGAACCAAAATATATTGAAAAAAGCATACTTTTATTGTTGAATTTATTAAAATAAAGTGTGAGACATGTACACTGTACTTAATCAGCATGCACATTATATGACAGGCACCAGGAATTTATCCACCCTTGTTTTTCCCAGCCTGTATTTGGGGGCTGGCCTTTATTTGTGTGTCAACCACACCCCATCCATTATCCGAGGCCCGCCTTTTAATTGACTACCATTTTTTTCTTGAGGAAATACAGTATGCGAACTTACAAAAAGGAAGGGTGTTATGGTTACCTGTAGGTCACAGCCACCACCTGCAACTTCCAAATCTCAATGCCGCATTGTGCAGATGTGAGCACCAAGCAAGCTGATTGGTTGATCCAACTCCTGACGTGAGGTGGGTCAAAAACAGAAAAGAATAAAACTATAAACTACATGGAGGTCATTTTTTATTGTCTGTCTTTGGCAAAATATGTCATGGTTTCGGGCTTAGTTGGTTATTTTCTTGTGTTGAGTTCTAGTTTAATTCTCAGTGTTTATTTCTTGTGTTATGGTGTGAGTTTCTGGTTTCCTGTTTTATTTTTGAAGTGTCCTTTCCACCTGTGTCTTGTTAGTTTTCCCTCCTTTGTGATTGTCTGCCCCGCCTTGGCTAGTTTCACCTGTCCTTGGTTACCTTCCCTTTATAGTCTGTGAGTTCCGTTTTTGTCTTTGTCAGTTCATTGTGTGTGTCATGTGGGTCTTTGTCGGTGAGTTATCTCTGTGCCTGCCTACCTGCCTGTCTTGTGCCCTTGTGCCTGTTTTTTGCCTCTTAGTTTTTGACCCTGTTTTTGGATTTGGGATTTTTGTAATTGGTTTTGTACTCTACCTGCGTTGGACCTTTTTTTATTTACCTTTTGTTAAATAAATCAGTTAATTTCACCTGCTTTGCCTCTGGTCTCTGCATTTGGGTCCAAAACCCCTCTCCTCTAGTGTTTCTGGCTCATAACGTGACAAAATATTTTGCAGCATTTTGTGTCTATTCACATACATGAAAGCACTGTTGTATTCAAATTGGATACAGACATTCCACAACACATCAGTGTGTCCACATTTTACACCTGCGGCCATGAACCCAAAATGAGGAGGGGTCAAAGAATTTCAGGGAGAAAAAGAGAGGCTAACCAGTATTTCAGAAAAACCCACCATGGATCACATGTACACGCAGTATAATAGGGAGGTTAAAACGTTTTTTTTTCTTCAATACGTTTTTTCTTCAACAGGCCATTTTAAAACAATAAGTCACTTTAGTACACCATCTCACTCACAAGCCATATGTTTAATAGATTCATAAAACCACCTGGGCAGAGAGTACCATCTTTGCTGTATCATGCTGACCATCTGTAGACAGTGCACTTTACTGTGGTATGCAAACGCACATTTAGTATTTCCAGCATGAATTTTCTAATGAATATTAAAAAATGACATTTATTTATTTAAATGTCTTTTTTTTTATAGTCATGAAAATCTTAGGTTTTGCACATCAGTGTGACTTGCATAAAAGTAATAGTAGAATATTAATATTAAATGTAGAATATTAGGTTGCTACATGAAAACTTAAGAGTCTGCAACATTTTATTAGTTTGAAAATAAAACTGAAGGTTCATTTATTCTTTTGCAGAGCTTCTGATTGTATCTGACGGCCTTTTCTGGTGAATGTAACTTAAGTTGCCATCATGTGACCTAAGTATGAAACATCAAT
This sequence comes from Hollardia meadi, assembly GCA_037974645.1. Classification (NCBI taxonomy): domain Eukaryota; kingdom Metazoa; phylum Chordata; class Actinopteri; order Tetraodontiformes; family Triacanthodidae; genus Hollardia; species Hollardia meadi. The sequence goes on along the minus strand of JBBPCS010009902.1, from coordinate 27,054 downwards.
CAAGTGACAGATTGTTGTACATGTGGGGGAGATGTAACCTCTGTCTCTGTTCAAAGATACTCTCTGTTGTTGAATGTGAATGCTTTCAATATTTCTGGTCTGGTGTTCCGTCTTTAAAGTGTGAAATTGTTTTTTAGGAAGTGCTGACTCTGTTCTGATAACATATTGCATGTTTCATAGATTTTATGATGCAACAAGGTATAGCTGACCATGTCTGCTGAACCATGGATCAGTGTAATAATGGCCTACATATGTACATTTTTTAAGTATTAAAGTTTAGTTTTAAAAAGCATGTTCAAGATTTCCAGGTACTCATGAAATACAAGTGCATTTTTCTTTGTCACATTTTTTGTTTCATTCATTTTTGTGGCATAGTCTTAAAACCCACACATAGAAATGCAATACAAAATGTGATGACCCTGTCACATCTGAATAGCATATGTTCACATGCTCTATTTATTATGTGATTTGTAACACAAACCATGAATAATATACTGTGTGTTCATAAAATAATGATAGACTATGGAACAAACTAATAATGAGTCCTGCTTATTAAAAAAAACTCCTGCAACAAGTGACCACTTTAAAAGGAATATAAATTGACCTGGGTCATGTTCTGGAATTTTTTTTACACTCGGACCACACGTGAAGCTTCATCTACACATAGAGATGAAGCATGTGACAACAGATTTGACTGTTTAGCATTTAATCATCATCAGAACTATAGAGTCTATAATTAATACACATTATCCACATAACTAAATTACTACTACTTTGAAAACTTGGATTGTATTTCATTTGCAAATACATGAAAAGCAGCACTGGCATTAAAATACAGCCGATACTAAAATTGGCTGTCTGTTTTCACATGTGGGTACTGCAGGAAAACCTCCAGTGTTGTAAATAAATTAATGCTAATGAATGTAATTCACAAAACATACAGTATGATAGAAGTTCATAGTTAGTTCGGCTGGACTCATCAGCTGTTTCTGACTACTTCTGCTTACAGTATATATAAATTGCACATTTAATAAATCAGTTATTTGTGTATGTGTGCTGATATAACTAAGAGGATACAGCTCGGGCAGCCTGTAGAAAGCAGCCAGGGTTTGTTTGTGCTTTGGCCACACTGAGTGGCGTCTGTGGCACGATCGTGCTTCTATCTCTTCGCTCTTTATTTTGTTAGATGCCTGATTGGACACACCTGCAGGTCTGCCAAACTGCACTGCTGAGAGCTGTTTTAGTTCAGCTGTCCAGTCTCTCTGTGTGTGTCTGTCTCATGTTTGTGTGCATTTTTGTCCACTCACAATCTTGTTTTCAGCTGAGCTCCAACAGAACATGCCAGCTCAGTGTAACACTGTGTAACGGAACAATAATTTGGCTCAGGTGAGATTTGTGTACAGTTCTTGTGTGAGAGGGTGTGTGTGCATAGGCTGAACACAGATTGCTGTGACAGAGCATGAGTTTTTGTACAGATGACAGAGCACAAATTGGTGAAATCTGTGGCTTTATGCACATGCAAACATGCATGTAAACACACAGGGTACAGCTCAACATTTGGGCAGATAGGTAAACTTCTCTGTCCATTGTCCTTCCAGTTGCCTTGCATAAACTGGCATCATCAGCAGCGTCTCTGCCCGTTCCCCTGTCAGTCCTCCTCCCTCTATTGGCTCTCTTCCCATCAGCACTCAAGAGTCGAAGGGGAGCATCAGAAGGGCTGACAGCTGACGAACAGACTTTGACATCAATTTGGAGCATTGTTAACAGTTGCTGTGCCTTGACATCAGCCGTTTGCAGCACCAGGGGTGGACTTACTGTGGTGGATTTTTGGTAATATAAACAACAGTTATGATAAAAGCAGCAACCTCACAAATACTTTAATTTAATTACCGGTTGGCCAAAAAGCTGATGGGAAAAGTTTGATCAGGTTGAAGGTAGTAGTGGTTCATCATAGTTGGCTGAGCGCGAAATAGTTGCATGGTGTTGGAATGGGTATGTAGTGTGTGTGTGTGTGTGTAGCGTGGATCAGTAGCAAACACAGCCTCCCAGTTGACTTTCAGGGTAATATATGCTAGTTAACTGCATAAATAGCATGGCAACCTTTTTATTTTTAATGAGGCAAGTGCATCCCCCTCTGGAGAACGTATCAGCTCCAGCACCAGATGGCATCGTAAGGCTGGTAAGACATCACTTGACCAAAATAGTAATTAAGCAAAGCATTCCTCAGTGTTTCTCAAACAGTTCTCTGATCAACCATGGAGATGTCACAGCTTTATAGAAGGGTTGCCAGGTGCTCTTGTGAGGCCCTGAGCATTTCATTAAAATTATTTTTGCTTCATAGATAGCTTCTAAAGAGTTCCCGCTTTAAATGATATTGCAAAAATACGATACCATCACTGAGCATGACTTCATTTCAAAAGTAAAAATGTTGAAGATGATTACAAGTAGAAAAAATAGCTGCACTCAACCAAATTTGTATATAAATAATAGGGCCAATTATTGCTGTGTAATATAGAGGGGTTAGTCTTAGTGACAAACTTTACTATTTTGGTTTGGAGCCACGGAGCTGGACAAGTAACACTGGTGGCCAGTGCTGGATTAGAATTGAAAGAGAGTAAAAGAAAAATTGGAAAGAAATAGTTTTCAGCGGATGGAGGAAAAAACTGTTAGTGTTCTAAGGTAACACTAGTGCTGGAACTGAGAGGCACCAGCCCATTTTTGAGGGATGTGAGAGAGACTGTTCTAGATAGTTTAGACTCTTTTAACCAAACCGATGAAGGATACGCTGGCAATGGAAACAGTAGCAACCCCTTTATGTCTATCATGGAGCTAACATTAGCCACATGTGAAGCAGCAGCTCATGCATAGAGACTGCTGCTCGACATAGCATGGCTACCATTGTCAGCACTGGTGAACCACTTCACAACACTGGCAAAACAACAAAAAAGCAGCAGATGGTGAGTTTAAGGCTTCTCAGCAATCCAACTGTGACTGGGCAGAACATAACCGAACTCTAACTTCTGCTCTCATTGCCAGTGGCCAGTTAGTTAAACCTTTAACTCCCATGAACTATATCTATTGTACAACAAAGACCTTACTTGCTCCAGTCCATGCATCATTCCCTCTGCAGTCTATGTCGCTGTTTATGCTTCATGGGCATGGAGTGCAAGCCTGGAACCTGGACAGTGTGGATGTGGCCAACATACTGTAGCTGGAAGAGGGCCAGGTCTGCACTACCACCACTGCTGTTCAGCACACAAGTACTTGGCGATGACTCCATGGTCATCAGTGATGATGAACTTTATGGACATAGAAAGGAAACTTCTACACTGTGTCCAGGGCATTTGGATGGATCCGCCTCATGAAAAGACTTTCTCTACCAGGTTAAAAGTTATGCAAGGGCTAGCTACTGGTCAGGGAGGCCCGTGCCTGTTTAGCTTAGATTCAGTCTGGCTGGTGCAGCAGGTGCTATCATCTATAAAAACCTAGCCGTCAGGCCAACCCAACCACCAGGGTCACAAAATTTCATCAGATGTGGTGATCCAAGAAAAAAATCTAATATGCAAAAGTAAAGTGGGGGGAGGTCATCTGCCACATCTGTACTTTGCTAGAATCTGGTGCATGGGGAAGGTGCTGCTGCTCCATCATGTTCACACTATTTCCACTAAATCCAGACCCCCAATACAGTCATCGATCATATAGATCTTGCAGAGCATCTGCCGTGGGGGCTTGGTAGTCCTCAGGGAAGTTGTTCAACCAGTACACGCTGGGAGCACAGTCACTAATGTGAAATTCACCATGGCCGACACAGTTGAGAGCACTGGGTTTATCCTTCAACAGCTGGTAACCCTAACCCTAAGTGGACAAAAAAATATTAAAGTTGCCTAATCGATATTTGGCCTCCTGGGGGCAGAATAATAAAAATTTTTTTTTTTAATGCTCTCTCATTTTAGTTGTTTGGGTATCCCCCCAAGTCTTAACCAAACACCTGTCTTTCAATGCAATACAGTTCAGCTGCACCACAATCTACATCCTCCGAGTGACCATGCAGTTACATCAACACCTGAGCACCTGAACATAGAACCTTTATGAAACTTTTGTATTATATTGCATTAGTTCTACCTAGGTGGACCTCCAATTGCTAAGGTCACAGATGGGGCAAGGTTTGGGATAAATCTTTGCTAAATATGTTCTGTCTCGTGCCAGCACTGATTTTTTCAATATTAAACCAAGACAAGTCTTTTCCAAACTGATAACCGGGTGCTTTGAGTGTCTCAACATAGTCAGAAAATGTTAGCGGTGCAAATATTGTTGGAATACATACCTTTCAATGAAGGTTTTGCAGATACATTGGTGTGAACTTTTAGCAAATTTACAGGTGTTGATTTAAAAAAAAAAAAAATCCAAATAGCATTATATGCATTTCAAAATATATCTACGGTACATACAGTAGATAGATATATAAGGGACAGAGTTGGTATGGAAGAGGAGGAGCATGCCTGAAGCAGGAATGGAGATTACCAGCACATACTTTATGTATGCACATGCAACAGGTGTGCTTAAACATCACCACAGCCTTCCATTAAATAGTAATCTAAACTTTTCTGGGCATCTTATTCGCCCAACCCAATGCTCAAACACTTGTCCATCATGCCTACACAAGTTCTCGTATCTCACACGAGGTTTGAGATCCAAAACCAGTCAGACATGCTTTACACAAGCACTTGCTATTCACAGCTACATACACACAATTCCATTTGTAAGTGAATCTACCCATGTAGTGGAGCCACGGTACAACATATCCTCCACCAAACAACAACTGGATAATCAATAGCAGCTTGGGATGTCTCTTACAGTATACATGCATGCATACACCCCTCCTTCCTTAATAGAGCCATATTAGCATTGATTCCACATGTTTTCAGGTCATACTTATCGGGAAAGCTGGCACCAGACCCACTTTCCCTGCCTCATGTGTGGAACCTATTTCCCGCAAGACCCTTTTAAGAGAGACAGGAGCCCCCAGAGGAAATGCCAACACTTCTGCTGACACTGTGATACCCTGCATCTTCTAGCTCTGTTATTGCTCTGTCTTGGCATCAGGCACTATTTATACACCTTTCATCTGTAATGAAAAAAAAAGTGTAAGAAAGTGGAGAAAACAGATATTCTCCTTGTTGCATGTGAAATTCTCAGATGTCAAGGTGCCCTCTTACTGGAAGTCATGTGGTTAATGGTGGAATAGAATCAAAACATTGCATTGCTGATGATGTAGTGTTGCATATCGACCGTCCAAGTAGTCTACAGCTGTGTTCATGTCATAAAGGAGCTGAGGTTAAATTACAATGTGTTCAATATTAAATAAATGAAAAAAATTATGAAAAAGAATTAATTAGAAATTTTGAAATAAGTAATCACATGAATGAATTGTGTCAAATATATAATATATGAACCAACATTGAAAAAATATTAAAACAGATTATTATGATATGTTATTTCACTATTTATTTTTATAATTTATAATTTAATAACATTTTATTGGATATAATTTTAATTTCTTTTTAGACATTTTCATTTCATAATGTGCCCTTTCAAATGTCTGTTTTATTTTCCCAGTGGCCCTTTCATTTAATGTCATCAGAAGGTGAAGTCTATGGGCTGAGTGGAAACCTAGACTACTGAAACACTACCGTGCATATTCAGTGGGCCCCCAACCAGGAAGTATACCTAGAAAACTTAGGCGAGCAATTCTCATTGGATTGAATAGGCTCCATCTTAGATCTTTGCATTCGGCGTCTAACTCGCCTCTTACATCTATGCTCCTGCCTCTCTTAAACTGGAACTTGAACTTAAAGCAGAACTTTGACGTACTTCTAGTTGCTGTAGCCTGTAGCCCATGCAAAAGCCTACTCTGTTGGTACGATTGTTACCCCCTTCTGCTCTGGAAAACTGGTCTTTAGTAAACACATCGCTACCGGTGAGCCAGTGTGGGAAAGTCGCCACCAACACCGACTTAAAAACTCCAGCATACTGCGAAATACAGAGAGATCTATCTTGTGGCGATCAGCTCAGTCAGCATTGTGAACTCCATTGGCAAGGGCTTGAAGGTAATAGATGTTTGTTTATATGAAAAGTCTCACTGCAGTTTTAAGCAAAGATGCTCAATAACAATGCACTGATGCATTACAAGCTGCACCAATAGTAGGAAATGGTACACTTCCTGTCCCCTGTCTCAAAACGATAACAACTAGATACAGCCAAAAATCAAATGTTTGCAACTTATTTTGCTGCTCAGTATTATGCTAGTTTGTTTGTTGCTGAGTCAGAGACAGGTCTCCAACAAAGTGTATTTCCTCTTGATTTGTGTGACTTAAAATTTAGTGTCAGAATGTTCAGAAGATATGTGGCTTGTGAAAAATGGGTACAAAATTTAATTTAGTGACCATGGGGAAAAGAATGGAAAGAATCTGTCATAATCTGTGACTCCACCCATTGGAGTGAATAGACTCAGCCTGCCGCTAGTGTGCTATTGCACATTTTGGTGTGTTACAATTGGAGTTAAGACACCTTCTAGCCCAACCCCCCAAAAATAGATCCCTCACAATTTGCATTTTTATGTGTACTGGACCAGGCAGCAATGCAAGGTAGTTCTACTTAGCAAGCCAGCACTCAAGATGATAAATTGGTCCAAGTCCATAGTCTACCCCGTGAGAACAGTCTTAACTAAACAAGCCCTTTGGTAAGTGGCAGTGCTGATGTCGAAAATGAAGAGATTGCAGTTGTGTCTTATAGTAGAAGTATTTTTATTGAAAATATATTCCGTGAGGATATTAAGCACACAGTTGTTTATAAATATACACATACCTCTCCTTGGTATACAGGATGTGAGGACTGACTGAGAAGAAGTGTTTTGTTACTCTTTAAGAATGTGCTATCAAATTTAGAAATGGAGCTTAGTGAAAGTTCAGTCAGGAAGACTATCTCCTTGCACATGCTCTCTAAGTCACAAGCAGTTTCCTGCTTTCTCTAAGCTTCACTAACTCATTTTCCTCTTCATCCAATCACAACCTGCCACACTCTTCTTTAGCCAATCGCTTGTAAGCTGTCAAAACTTCAAACTGCTTTGCTCTGAAAGTTAACAAACTATTGAGAGGGCTGAGATAGACAGGGGACGGACAGAGGCCAATCTTTCTTTATTTTCTTTCGGTATTTTCTCGGTGCTGTAGACATTGCCTTGCTTGATTGCATTGTCACAACCCCCATGGGGAGTTGTTAACTCTTCGCAGAGAGAATGGGCTCCCAGAACCTTTGGGGTGTGGAAGGAGTGCGGTAGGGGCGCAATAAAACATGCTGAGGGAGGCAGAAACACAGAGGGAAAGGAAAAGTCTTTGACAATGAATATTCAAGGGAGCATAAGAAGAAAAAGAGATGACAAAAAGTGCTTCTGTGTGTTATAACTAAATGTATGTTTGGGTTTAGACAGTTGTGTAAAGCTGTGCATACACTTTATGAATTAAGAACTGATTTGAACCAGACTAATTTTAGATATTTAGATATTTAAGATATGACAAATGTTTGCCACGTACTGTAAGTGTTCATTTGGCATTTATTATGAGGGAGCTGTGGCATCTGATTAATTATAACCAGAACAAATCTGGCTGTTGGATGATCAAATGGATTCCTGACATACCTCATCAAACTGTATGGGGAGTACGGACTCCCCACAAAAAAAAACATGAACATAAATAAACATGATTTTACGTAAATTGTTTCAAACAGCAATTGTGCCCAGGAGTGGAGGTCGCAGAAGGCCACCCACCACTGCGGAGCACAGTAATACATCAAAATTACCAATTAAAAACTACTCTCACATTAGAAGATTACTGTACAAATAATGGAAACTCGCATATACATACCAGAAAGCAGAGGTGCGGTGTCCCGAACAGTGGGAGGGTGAGCGGCGAAGAGCTGCGGCTCAGTCACTATTAAGAGCAAACCAGAGACCAAGAGAGGAAATAACATTTAGCTGCAGGCCAAATGGAGGTCAATTATCAGCAGAATAAATGAGCCGGCCTACCTCAAGGAGACAAAGTTGCATGAAGCAATGGCCTGATCCGGACCACACCATGGCAAAAACCCGTGGCCCGAGAGAAAGCCAACCACGCCGCAAAGGAGAGCAGCGGAGGCAGATGTAACGGCAATAACATACTCCAAACAAATGGCACAGGCAGACCTTAAGAAAACCTACTTTACAGTTACTAAGATTGAAGAGAAACACGGCGTCCAAGTCAACCACGCCAAACTGCTGACCGTGGACCACGCTGCAAACACGGAAGCCTTTTTCTCCAGGAAGAGACAAGAAAGCACATCTGAGCAGTGGCCGCCAGCCTTGATATAGTGCCGGATAGCGCCGCCCAGTAATCGAGGTGCCAGGATATCATTTCAAGCCGGAGCAGAAATAAGGGAGACTCAATCTGCCACATTATGACTCTGACCAAAAGTAAACACAGAAAACTGGAATGGTCATTACGGCTAACTTCATAGGGATTTACATCTGGGGCACCTACCAGCTTTTTCTCTCAGCTACCATATGTCAGATCATAGAGGGTCAAGGAAAATGTATTACCAGATGCTAGTGTTTATTGCTGATGCTTCAAATGTATGGTAATCCCTCACATAACTCACATTTTTATGTGAGGTATGTGAGGGATTACTGATCATTTGGTCCAGCCGGCCTTGTTGCTGCAGCCAGGCCGGTCGCTCTACAGGGAGTTTGCCGTTGATAATGATCAATGATAATAATGACAAGATTTTCCTTTATCTTTGTTCAGGACTACTACCCTTCACCTGATGATTGTTTCATGTCTGTAACATATTCTGCAGATCTAGACATTCAAACTCAGTGAAAAGCTGGTATGATGTCGATATGACTATCCACAGATCATTTTCACGACTGTTTTAGCTGACAACTGGGTGCGTGATGTGGGAAAATTAGATAAGACTCCAAATCTCTGGATTAGACGCAGCTGGAGCCATGCTGCTCAGGTTGCTGCTGCTGACGCCTCCTGTGTGGACCAGGTGTTAGTCTAGCCCTGACATTAAAATGGCTTAATCCTTGAAAAGAAAAAAGGTAACAGCAGCTATTTATTTTAGGTTTATACAGTACGTGAACATGTTAAGGTTAGGGTAACTTGCCATTTTCATTGAGGAGGTTGCTAGCTCATAGGTTGTTGCTATTTTCTGTAGCTGAAAATGGTAACACGCAGATAGTGGAAGGGAGGAGACTGCTGCTGAAACAGGCACACAACGGCAGGCAATGGTCTACATCTGGTGAGCCAGACTACGCCTTTCTCCTCTTTCTGGGATACATTGTCTTTCTGCCTCTGCCTCTATTTTTCATCCTTCTTCTTCCATTTGATTTAATGTGTGGCTCAGGAGGTAGAGTGCGTCGTCCACTGATCACTGGGTTGGCTTATGACACTTTGTATAGTATGTTTTGAGTCCACTCACCCTTTTAAATGGATACAATGGTCATAGTGGGAGAGTCTAAGTGCAGTGTAGTAGTGTAGTGTGTAGTGTGTGTGGGGTGTGTGTAAATGCTGCCATTTATCAAGTAACAAGAGACTGAATTTAAGTTTTCCCCCTCGACAGTTAGAAGATGAATGCAGCCAGCTCTAGCTCAGAGGCAGACAAATGGCTGGGCCCCTGAAAATGGCTGGTGAATCTACCCTCCCTAAGTCTCCTTTACTCGTTATTTCAGAATGTCTTCAATTTGTAATAATTGACATTCTCTTTCTAACAGGTGGTGGTGGCTCCTTCATTGATGCTAGCTGTATCTCTTGGCTAGTAACGATAGCTGTAACATTAACCTCCCAGCTATCATCTGCCTCTTCAGCCTGGGCTGGAACAGCTTTCTGAGCTGACTGAAAAAAGCCTTTACTTTATGATTTGGGTCTGAAAGCCTTGCCAGCTCTCTCTTTCCTTTCTAGATTCCTGATGTATGTGCAGTCCCAGACATAGCAAGGAAATTCAAAAAGAAATTTCTCAGGCCATGTGGCCATAGTGCACTTGATGTTCTGTAAAAAGAAGAAAAAGGATAGATTTTCAGGAGAAAGGGTTTTCATTATGAAACAGGTCACACTTTAATGTTGTTGTTTTCATAAGTAAATGGTGTGTATTTTTATAAAATTTGGTTATGATTGATGATATTTAGGAAAAACATGATTATTGCTGGGCTTCATGGGCCCCAGTGTCATTCCCAGACAGGGCCCTTATTTGCAACACTGCCTGGGAATGAAACTACACATTTGTTACTGTGCCTGTGTTTCAATTTATTGCAAGACTCCAGCTTAGCCTCCCTGGACATGAAGTGTGTGACATAAAGTTTGGTTTGAAAAAAAAAGAAAAAAAAATTAGCACTGTAGGAAATGTATGAGAAGTAGAAAATATGTTTTAATGTTTCAAAATAAGGTCCAGGTGTAGTGCGTGTGACTGTGTGAATGTGATCAGGGCATTCCTGCAAAGGAGAGCATTTATCTCACGGTAACTTCCTTCAATAATAATAATAATAAAAATAACATTGCTGTTGACAAAAAATTATTGAATTTCAGGAATAGCTCCTCCCATAGAATTCTAGATTGTGACATCATCAAAGCTAAAAACACTTTACAAGAAGGTACACACATGTTGAGTATGTACTGAGGAACTAATAAGGAACTAATGATTAGTTCATGAGTTACTCCTAATCAAATTTTATAGAGTAGTGATTAAGCTTTCCCTTTCCCCCCCTTATGGGTTGCCCTGCTTAGAGGGATTGAATGATAGCCTTGGGTCAGACACACACACGTGTATCTTCTCTCAAATGAGCCGTCTCAGGGACAGTATCCAAGCTGAGAAGCTCTAGACTGTGCTGAGATGATGTGGCTGCTGTCTGGTGATGAGAGGTGGTGGTGGCAGCAGTAGTGGTAACCATGTTGGCTACAGTTGTAATACATGAGAACGAATGAATACACCTTGCAGTTCACACACACACACACACACACACACACACACACACACACACACACACACACACACACACACACACACACACACACGGGTGTCTGGTCATGCAGTGCTAATGTGGTCCTGCAGGATGCTGTAATCAGTGTTAGGGCTGTGGACCATGTCAAAACAGTGAGTGAAATCTCAATCACTGGATGGTACCTGACGGTGCAGAGAGGGGGAGGGCACGAGAGAATGGGCAAAGCCGAGTGTGAGATTCCAATGATACAGCTGGGTGAGGGGTCGGCCATGATTGAACAGCAGCAAGTCTTTCTCGCCGCACTCCTGGGACGTTGCGGCAGTAGCAAATCAAACAGGAAAGTCTTGTCTTTCTGTAGATATAAAAGGGAGGATAAAACAACAGGGCTATTGGATAACAATAAATATTGATTCTTTACTGTCTCTGTCTGTTCCCCTTGGTTCGGGTTAATAACAGCATTTAGTATCAATGACCTGGGTCCATTATCGTGCTAGGGCCATGGTGTTTGTCGCCCTGAGATGTAAAGCATTACTGTCTTCTTCTATTTCAGCTCCCACCACACACTCCTGTGGGACAGTGGGCAGCAGCTGAGACCTTCCTGTGGGCCACAGCCTGCTCTGTGTGGAGTGCAGGGTTAATCTGATATGTCACTTGGCTGAAATTGACCTTTGATTGTGGATTTTAAGGTGGCTATCAGTAACTCTTTGTTATCTGTCTCTATTATAGTGCCGTGATTGCTTCTGGTGGGACTGATTGTTGGTTGTTTCATGAGACTCAATGTTGTTTCATCAGACTCTCAAAATGCTTCCAATGCTACAATCAGTGAATACTGCATGAATGTTATTAAATATTTACTAACCTCATTCTGATTTTGTAGTTTTTGTGTTCTCATAATGTTTCAAAGTCTTTTACAAGGAACATTGAAAAAAGTACGAGTATCATTAGACTAAAATGTTTCAATATCTGTACTTGTGTTGTAGGAAAATCCTCATTGGGTAGGTGACTGAAGTTTAGTCATTCAGTCAGCTGATAAAAAATAGTTTAAATAGTTCTCTTACTTTTGTGATCCAAAACATTGATCTGAAAGTCAATTCTGAGGCTGTTCTGTAAATAGTTTTCTAGTAAATATAGCAACTTCTGATCAACCCATATTGATAGACTTAAATCATTGACATAAGTAAAGATATAATGAATATAAAGATATAAGAATAAAATGATAGAAACCATCTTTGGGAAAAAATTATTCAAGGTGTACTTTGAGCTTTTATTTTGGCCCATGTGCTACCTGAAATCATTGAGGAGGAGGGGTTTATGACTTATACCGCAGCCCACCACCAGGGGGCGATCGAGATGTTTTGGCTTCACTCTCATGTCGTCCATCTTTATATACAGTCAATGGCTTAAATGAATGACTTCTGGTTAGCCTTGTCCACTTCCGGTCTAAGCCCATTCCGAGTAAAGATACGGACACAGATAATTAAGTTTGTTGGAGAGATACAGATAATGGTGTACTCGCTCATCCCTACCAAAAACCCACATCAGTTGAACCACAGTTAAAGGGTTTATACACCCAATTGTACAATATTATATTGTGGAGATATGAACGGGAGTTTTGAATCATCAATGAATTTAAGCTGCTGTGCGTAAATGGGCGCGAGTCTCTTCATGTGACATGTATCGTCTCTGCTTCTGTGGGATCACTGCTGGCAATGTAATTAATATTTTCCTCATTAATGATGTATTTGCTTCACCCATCTCCATGCCCCTTGCGCAGGTGCACCTGGCTTTTAAGGGAATGGAAGATGACACTCTGGTTTAATTCATGTTATGCCCAAAACACATCTATGAATAATTCAGGGACTAAATATAACCCCTTTGTGCCTTGTGCCCTACTTTGCGCCCAGATTCTGCACCGTTTAATAGCAAAATGGAGATTGACATATTCTAAATGAACTTGTGCTATGCACTGTAGACCATGTGTTTTAGATCATTTAAATAGGGCCCAAAATCCCATTTGCCTCCATTGCATTGGAGTGACAACAGGAGTCTAATATCAGATAACCTAAAGCCTGTCCAAATTCGTAGTCTTGCAATATCTGTAAGGCTAGATACCACTGACCCAATAGGTGTGGGCTTCTTTGTGCTCTTGTGTGCACTCCACTGTTCAGGGCATGTGTGCATGTGCTAGTATGTTCCTACAAAACCTAAGAGAGAATCTTGTCCATTTTATTTTGCAGCAGCAGATGCCTGCAGTGGGAACATGCTCCTCCACCTTGCTACTCTGTGACCTGTTTTTTCTGGTCCGCAGCTCTATCATTAGCCGCACCTGCACCGGCCTCCGATCACACAGCACATCATGGTTCAGCTGATTCGGCTGTTTGAAATCTGTTAATATTGATATTTCTGGGATGAAAGATATTCCTGTTTTGAGGCTGTCAGTAATGAATTTTCTCAATCTTGTATGTGTACAATTTGCATGCCTAAAATTTATTTCTACAGTATACAGTATTTTCCCATAATTAAATCCCTTAAAGGTGGAAAGGCTTGGTTTAAAGAATTAAGACAATTGTGTGTCCAGCCCAGGTAAGAACAAAATATATTATAATAATAATCATGAAGCACATTAAATATCAAGTTAGAGTCATATTATTTGTTACTGAATCAACAAGCCAGAAAAACACATTCCAGTTGTATTTGGCTGAGGTGTATTAATACATTTGTTGTGCCTATTGGCTTATGGATACTGGTAAAAAAAAAAAAGCTTGGATTTACTGTAATTACATTTTCAGGTGTGTTATTAAAACCTTATGTATGTATATATATGTATATGTAATATATTTAAAATTATAGATTTTTTCATTTTAGATGTAATGATTTTTATATGATGCATGGGTTAGATAGCTGCCCCAGACCAGATTTGATTGGATAATTGTATGTAAACGCCCCAAGTTCAAGATGCGTCATTAAAAAAGATTTTTGTGTGTGTGTTTAATACATAAGGAAGAAAACATGATTCAAACTTCAAATGTATTTTTAATTTCACTGTGTTTAATATAGACATACTTGCAACCTAGCACCAACATACACAAACTATTTTAGGTATGATTTTGAAATAAAGTACTGTATACATACTACTGTATCATAGTAAATATATCAAATATACAAAAAGTGCATATTAAAAGGTCTGTCTAATAGCAATTAGTGCAGAAAAGTGTACCTACGTACGTGTGCCTAATTACAACTTGTGCATGTCAGTGTTTAAAAACCTGTTTTCGTTTGTACAAATTAAACATTATACTTATGTCATAGTAAGAAATCTTACGGGTGTAATCTCTTTCAGGCACAACAGAAATCAGGAAATCAGTAAAAGAAAACATACAAAGAAATATTGAGACAAAACAAAAATCTGTTTTTATAGCCACCACCAGCCGTAACAACTCTATAGTACACTGGAAAGATTTTTCTGATAACCAGCCAAGATTCCGGAGGGATGAACTGTCATATCAAAAGTGGAAAACAGTGACTGACGGGTATCTGAGTTTACGTACTGGTGATTATTGGCGGGTCTGTTTTGGTTACAGGTCCAGTTGTATTTTGTTCCGTTTAGTTTTCTTCTTTGTGTGCAGGTGTGAACATTTGCAGTGCCGCACGTGGGTGAAGGTCTTCCATTTTGCACGGCATGCCAGGTGCCCCATAAACATTGGCTGCATCATCACATTACCTGCCTCTGAATTCTTCCAAAGCTTTCATCCAAAATCTGTTTGGAGGAGGGTGTTATGTAACTGACCTGAAATCATTGTCTCGGGGCGGCAGTCCTCCCACCACCTCCATCTCCTGAAACTCCTACTCTGTGATGCTGACTGAGGCCTGGTCAGAGCAGGGCCACTGCCTCCACCTACCACTTCCTGTTGTGTGAGCACAGGAGAGGCCACCGGGGCCCTGAGAGAGGGGCTGCTGACTGCAGAAAATCCACAACAGAGTGGGTGGTCTTGCAGAGAGAGGGAGGCAAACAGAAGAAAGAGAAGGGCAGGTGGGAGATGTGGAGGAGCTTAGTGTATTTACAAGACAATTTGACAGCAGTGTTCGTGTCTGCCAAGTGCTGTGTGACACACAGTGACATTTAGTGAAGTGTGAGAATGTGTAGCAGACCAAAACACTGACATCATCCAATTCACCTTTGCTGTCATTTTTCAAGCACCAGGTAAGATGTTGAACATGGAAATACAAGTTTTATCAGCCAAACTGGGGAATCAAAACTAAACACACATGAAATTTTGCCCTTTATGTCTTATGTTCTCGAATCAAAAGTAAAAACAAATTAGCAGCACTAATGTCAGTAGTCAAGTTTCCATCCAAATTCAGTGCAAGTTTTAACCAAATTCCCAGAAAATCAGCAAAAGAAACTGTTTTCACTGTTCACTGTTATGTGAATATTAGGAGTTGAGTGCATCAAGATGCAGCACAGTTGCCAGACGCTGTTTTCATCACTGTTTAAATCACATGCTTCTGTACATGATGTTTTTGCACTCTGTCGAACTTTGTTTTTGTCCAACGTCAGTCAAGTGTAAAGACTGTTCTGCAATTTTTCAGTTTTTTTTTAAATTTTATTTTATTTATAGCATCTGCAAGTGAAAATTCTAATGAAAACACATGCATGTAAAAAAAATTCTTCTGTCTTAATCATAAAGCTTTAACAGAATTAAATAGGGAATACGTTTTTTTATCTAGTGCTGTAACTAATGATGATCATCATATATTAAACAACTGCTATATTGTTTGATTCACTGATTAATTGTTTTGTCTATAAAATGTTACAAAATAAGAACAAATTCATTCTAGGTTCCCAAGTTCAAATGTTTCGTCCTCCATGTGCTTTGTTTGTCTGAATAATAAAAACCCAAACAGGGGAATCCAGGCTGTTATTACATCTTCCTTTCCCTCATTTCCTGTCATCTCTCCACTGTGTAATAAAGACATGAAAATGTGCTAAAGAAGGATTGAGTTTAGAAAGGTATAGATTGGATAAATTACACATAACAATGATTTGATTATTGTTGACTGCCAAATCATTTTAGCTACATGTTCATAAAAGGTTCACCCTCAAACACAACCAGTATAACCTTTTGGACTCTACAATACAACAGTTTAGATATAAGTATCATTTTAATATGGTGAAGGCAGAGCCAATGAAGGTCAGTTAGGTAACTATAGACTCAGACTGTACTGTTTATTAGGTGTTAGGTCACTGTCTCAGTTTTACAAGTTGTTGTTGGTAATGTGTCCGAATGATCTTCCTGCCTCGGGTTTCAGCAAACACTGCACACAAGAATGAAAGCAACAAGTTGTGTAGACAGCAATGATCACAAAGCTTCTTTTCTGCGAGTAAGCTGTTGAGAGTATGGCACGACAGAGAGACCTTCTATGTTGAATACGCCATTTTCAGCCTAGGACATATTTTCAGTCTTCGTCTTGCGAATATAGCTTAGATTCTTGCAAATTACTTACTGGCCCTTTAATGACCCCAACTTTTCTTTTTTTATTATTGACATAAAAATATGGTGCTCTGGTGTTACTGTCCATATTAGCCGTACAATTTTGTTATTGCTGTCATCATAAAAACGCTCAAACCTTTCAAACCAGTATTTCATTGAAGGCCAAATTGAATTGATGTGAACCTCCAGCATCTGGCCCCTTCAGCTCTCCCTCCACTCCATTACCTTCAAATTGACCTCTGACTTTTCTTTGTGCTGGAGACGGCTTCTTCATATCATTCTGCAGTCCGACTGGCTTCTTCTTAGCACAGCCAGAGATGATTGGCTGTGAAGTGAGAAGGCAGGAGATGGGAATCAGATCAGCATGAGGTTCACATGATAAACTGACCATTTTCACTCCACGCCGTCGCTCTGCTGCTCTGTTTTGAAGGAGCCACACAGATCGTACATGCAGTGCATCTATCATCTTGTTGTTGGTATTTTAAGTTGTACATATTTTTGTCTTTGTGTACTCTTATTCACTTTTCATGCTTAAAGTTAAATAATAAGACAGAATTCAATGTCATTCAATGTCATTGCTGTTAAATATACAATATTAAAGCATGTTGTGTGGAGACCATGTGACATGAGAAAGAAATATCAAATGTGCACAATAAACAAACACAAAGACTAACACTCTCTAGCCATGCTAATGGCTCAGAGAGGCTGTACCAGCATGCTAATATGCTAACAAGGGAAGTGCTAATATGTTAATGTTAAGGGGAAAGTTCAATATTTTGGGGAAATACACTATTTTCTTGCTGAGAGCGATATGAGGAGATTGATTCCACTGTCATGTCTGTATGCCAAAATTTGAAGCTATACAGCCAAGTTAGTTTGGCTTAGCATGAAGTCTGGAAACTAGGGAACAGCTAGCCTAACTTAGAATTGCACAAAAACTGAAAAACAATGTTGAACCATTCCTTTAACTGATTATTGTAGCGTTACTTGCATCGGGTGGACTTCTGATTGCAAATGCCAATTCAAGACATCAAAGACAGCATTGAACACAGCAGGCCAGGATACTGGTGGAGAAAGTTATTTGCACTGCCAAGAAATAGTGCAGTACAAAACTCCAGTAAAACTACAACTTGGTGTTTTTACACTTCAGTTATTTTATTTATTAAACATATGAAATATAATACATAGCAGCCTATGTGGTGTCTGCCACTAGGGGTCTCTCAATAAAAACAAAACAAATGACGTAAGTAGTGTTGGATGATTGTTGTCTTCATTGTTAAACAACCACCATTGCTGATGAAAAATCTATCAGAAGTGACTCAGGCAGAAATGTTCACAGATGATGTAATGTTTTATTCACGTAATGTTTAGTCATGCTCTCCGACTTCCTTCTTCACTCTCCTGGAAGTTATAGTGAATGAAATGCACTGTTACCTTGAAGTAAGTCCACAACAAAACAAAGGTATAATCATTTTTAGACATTTTATTTGCTAAATGCTACATACTATAAGTTAAATGAACTCTAAAGGTTCTGTTTGCCCCTGTTCCACTTTTTTGTAACTAAATTGACTGATTGCTGCCTTTAGTATATTTACTGTTATCCATCTTCTCATCTCTCTCAGCAAGTCTCTCTCATTGAATAAGTGTATTCCCAAAGATGTGAAAGTATTCCTTAATGGCCCTGGAAACATCATTGCTCATTCAGCTCCTTAGATGAGAAATGGGGAACACAGTGTTTCTGTCAAAGAACAATCTGGGTTGTTTCACATGACAGATTTCTGTATTGGTGTTTTTAACGCACTGCAACTTAAGAAAACACATGCAAATAGACAAAACACGTGCGCTGCAAACACAACACAATCAAATAGAGAAAAGTACTACAAGTAGCACAGATGACAACAGATATGGATGTTTCTAGGGGACATTAAAAAGTGATGGACACATGGGACACCCATGTCTTACTAAAATGCAGTAGTTGTGTCTGTCTGCCAGTGCTGATCAGGTACAGTTGGTTTTTACAATTTTTCACTAAAAACTGCTGAAAACAATGCTATGAGAGCAGTGAGAGTGAACGAAGACAGTAATGCTGTGGGCGGGACAGTTAAACAATGAGCTGAAACCCACTATAAAGCTCTGCAAAGCCAAAAGGGAGGTCCACATTCAGGTGATAATTCTCTGTAGGTGCAGCCACAAGCAACTCCTTTCATGTTGTCGCACTCTTATCACATTGTCATCTTATACATTGTTACAAAAAATATTGATTTTAGCAGATTTAACTTGAACTGTTGCTTATTTAGTCAAAAATATTAAATGTTACGGAGAAAAACTAAATATTTTAAACCAAATGTCTTGGGATTCATTCATATTTAATGGTTTACCTGTGTTTGTCCAAAAATGGGAAGTAAAGTCCCCATAAAGTCAATGTGATTTTTTTTTTTTGCCACAGTGTGATTAATCTAATTACACACGAACACATACTCAGCTGTACATTTCACAAAGACCTAGTTTATGTGATTATGTACGAAAAAGTAGCTGTATGTTAATCCTTACAACCCTACAAATTATAGTTTGGATCCAAAGTTTCATTTTGATTGAAAACATCACAAGATGGCACAATGTGTGCCACAGAGTCTTTCCTCTGAGCAGCAATCCGTCAATTTTGCAACAATGATATATGTTACAATCCAGTATGGGAGATTCTCAATAGCGTTTTTACACCAGTATGAAGTAATGCATTTCCGAAACCAATAACTATTTTCATAGTGAGAGGATCGCTCAAAGCTACCTTTAAAGTATGACAATATCAACATGCCTGGTGGTGGATTAAAATGTTTATGAGGCTCGTTCACCGCCGTCGTCTCTGTCAATGAGGGCCAGCATCCATATGTAAATGCATCACACTCTGCTCCCTCTCCCTGGCAGTAAAGTTGATTAAAGTTCTGTGCCGTGCCTCTACTGAGGGATTGCCCCAGTTCAATGCAATTTTACATGGCAGGAGATGAACGATCTCACTCACTGCCGGAGTTACACAGCTCTGGCAAATTCATCAATCTGGCTGAATATAGACATCAATACCAAAAAGAGGGAGCTGCAAGGTTACAGTTGCCGGCACGCTCAATCACATCGAAGGAAAACACCCCTGTCTTTATTTTTCTTCATCACTCAGATGCAAATAAAAGACATCCATCAAGTGCATGACAGGCCTCAGCAGATAACAGACTGCTAGCATAATCATTAACTTGCAAAGCTCTCACTGGCTGTGGACTGTTTAAAGACTCGTTGTTGGTTTGGCAGCTGTTCAGTGTTGACATGCAGGTGTGTGTCTTTGTGTGTTCACCTTGTGCACTAACTCATATGTAGCAGCCTTTCATGATGGAGGTTGAAGAGATCTTTCTCATCAAAGGTTGCTGGATTTGACCAAAAGTTAGATTTTCAGTGGCAATTTGGCTGCAGGCTCAATCGGCGGGTGATCTGCTCTTTAGTTCATTTTGCCTGCTGGAATATGAGCCATCACATTGTTTTATCACCGTGTTGTTCTTCAGTGTCACAAAAGTGACACTGGATGAAACATTTTGACAACAACGCTTTACAACAGGTGCGCGAGAATCCACAATGAAATGAAAAACCGAGCCAAAGACTGACAGCAAAACTGGACAGTAAAGACTTGAGGTGGGACACAGAGAGACACTGACCCCACATACAGCCATCATTACAATAATCAAGGCAGAGGCCTCTTTTTGCGCAGAGATGTTTTGATCAAGCAGACTGACATGTCCGGGATCACAGGTATCGCCAACAGTCTTTCCAACAATGTCACCGTGCACAGAGCAGTGTCAACAGGGCTGAGCCCAGCATCACCGGTCAGGTTGGAGGAGGTTGTAGATGTTTGGGAGGTAATGCTCACCATGTTCACCATTTAAGTGTGTTTGATTGCTAATATTTGTTAGCATGAAACACAATGGACAGCTGAGGCTGATGGGAATGCCATTAGATTTGGAGGTATTTGGTCATAAACATGAATGTATCATTTAAGACCTGGATACGGCGAGAGCCCTCAGCCTTGCTTCCAATTTTGCCCAAGTGGCCACTCGTGGTATTGCTGCTAAAAATTCCCCAGCGGCCCAAAAAGCATTTTCCCCATAGACCACCATTACAAAAGAGACGTCTGTAACTGTTGAGAGGACACCTCGAACTGCAAAAAAGGTCAATTATGAATTTTTAATCCATGGAGGTTTTATATTTGTAGATTTATAAATCTCGGATGTCATCACAATGTGAAGTCTATGGGCTGAGCAGGAACTCGCATGCGGAACCAGCGGGAAAAACATTACAGCATATTCAGTGGGCTGCATAACCAGGAAGTAAATCCGGAAGCTAGAAGAGTTGAGCAATTCTCATCGGATTGAAAAGGCGCCATCTTCGCGTCCGGTATCTATGTAGTTCTTCTTTTACATCTATGGTCATAAACCAATGTCAAACAAAGTAAAATTAGCTTATCACAACAAGACATAAAACATCACCTGTTTAAGACTAGCAGTTTCATTCCTTAACATCCTTTTAAACCACTACAAAGACACATCCAGTGAAGATAATACTAATGAAGACCTTGTTGATTTAGTGGGAGGATCGACGACGAGGGGCCTAGAGGATCTTGAGTTGAGCTTGTTTTGTTTTGACAGATTTTGAGCTTTCCACCGCAGCTCACTCTCATTTCACAGAGTAATTTTGACAAATATTGACATTAGATCACATTGAAGGGCAGTTCTGAATGGCTTAACCAAATGATGATGAATGATGATTATGGCAAGACCTTGGAAGACCTTACATTTTCTTTTTTGTTGAAGAAAATTTTGCTTCATCATAATATTCTCTTTGAATCCCGATTGATTTTAACTTCACTTAAGATTTATGAAAAGCTTTTCTTAAATGAAATATGTATTTAAATTAATATATTTATGTATAACAAACCACAAACCTGTTTCTCTGCTATAGCTGCTCACCCCGCTCACTCTTGTGCCTCTAGCCTTAGGCTATCTCTTATCCCTTAACATTATTAGTGAGTTTACAGGGATAAATCTAGAAGTTTCTCTGTGGTCTCCATCTCCCTGGGAAATCTCTGAGGGACCAATCAGTGCCTCAGTAATCCTGGCATCTAATGTTAGCTTCTGTCTTCTCACAGCCATCCCATAATTCCACCTCTCCTACAAACCATTCAAAAGCATTTAGAAAGATGGAAATCCATTGTTTTTTTCCTCCCTTCATTTCAAATGGCTTAAAATATTCAAATTGTGCCTCAGTAGCTTCCAATGATACCTCAAACATATCTCCAAACCTTTCTTTTTTTTTTATTTTACAAGAAAAAAAAAACATTGGTAAACCAAGCTGTAAACAATGGATTGAAATGTGTTTGTATACTCTTACTTAAGATGCCAATGTTAGTATGCCTGGCTAACTAGCTCATGCATTATTAGCTAACAAATCAGCTTACAAATGATGTTAGAAAAAGCCCTGTTTAGCACTCATCTGCTGTGTGGAAACTAAGATGTTACAATACCACATTCTAGGCTAACAAGTTAGCATAAAATAACATTTTCATTACGTTATGCTGCGTTTATCAGCTTTCTATGCACGTGTCCCCCCCAACTTCTGAAAAACATGAAGTTGTCTCCCCAATAAATTATTCGTATATAAATTGTGTTTTATTTTAATTTTAAGCCCCCCTCCAGTGAAAATGATGCTTTTCTTCTTGTTCCTCCAGTTGAATGTTTGAGCTTCACTGTGTAGAATGATGTATGTGCAGAGTGACACTAAAAGGCTGTTTTCACATTCATTGATGAAAGTGTAAATTTTCTCTGTGCTCAGAGGCAAATCAGATTTTAAGAGGAAGCATGATTTATGACATCACAAAGAGTTTGGAAGCCAATCCTGGTCCAATATTCAGCAAACACAAGTGTGATGTGGAAACTTGAAGCCTCCAGTTCACAAACACTGAGAATGGACTTTACAGAGAAGCAGGAGACATCTCCTGGAAACTGAAATGACTGATTATTCCCATAATCATAGATTCAGGATTGTTTAATGAGGGAGAAGGAGAAGATGTTTGTTTTATAGATAGAACTTTTTTTGTGGAAAAAAGTATCATTACATACATTATTAGTCAAAGTTCAGTGTTTTACATTTAAAAAAATGTCTGGAGGGGATCTTTAATAATTCACATAAATTGAGCTGACCTCTTCTAATAATGGACTTTGTAAACAGCATAAATTAACGTAGGAAGTGGGGCTGAAAGTGAACTGTTTTCTACTTCTCTCAGCTCATAGTAAAAAAGTTGTGTTATAAGCACAAACAGCAATAGTCAGCTGTTCGGCTTTGCAATGCAATTAGTTTACATTAAAGTCACATTGGACAGACAAGTGAAACAGTAAAATGAAGTGTCTTAATGACAGAAAAAGTGACAGTGATCGTGATAGTGTTGTATTCCTTCAATAAGTCCTGACTGCCTGGGCATGGAGTTCCAGTTGTCGTGCGTGATACAGGTGCTTGGCTTGCCTCCCATTGGCTCCTGAGTCCTGGTGAGTTACTGGTGCAGTCCCCATGCTGGCCTTCAGGACCTGGAACGTCCTGATTGTGTGTGTGTAGCTTACTGTTGAGCAAACACATCGGACAGCTTGCAGGCCAGCCCAGCAAAGCTGTCTGTCCCAATTTCCAAAACACAGACAACACAAATGTTTCCCTGAGACTTGAGCCGCTTCCAGACAATGTAGTTTATCAGATGCAAGTCGGCTCTGACCCCCCTGTCTCTGAGCGTTTGCCCACCTGCATCCCCCGATTATTTCAGACATGTAAAGCCAGCTTTCTGTTGCGCAGTCGACAGCTGGATTACTCGGCGACGGAGAAACACATGTAGTGGTTAAGTAGCATATCTTAACTTCACACACCAGCAGTGAAACACAGAGACCAGAGGCTGAACCCTGCAAAATGAATGTAAACAGTAACTGAAACGTACAGGCATGCAATTGAGATGTTTGTATCACTTCGACTGCATTAGTGCTGGCTGGCACAAGAACCGGGAATTGCTTTGTGAATCTCATAAAGTCTATTATCCTTTGTGAGGCCAAAGTAGATGGGATGTTGCAGCTGGCGCCACAAAATGAGATTTATCTCTTTGGAATAGAAAAAGACATTTTTCTACCACTTGCTCTGGTTAGTGGGGAAGAGCGGTCTGAATTAGCTCGCATGGAGTTGTGGGACAGAAAAGAAGTTAAAAGAGATGCACACCAGGGAAATTACTTTCTCCTAATTTTGGCTTGGACAATTTAATCCTGTCATAAAATAAGCCCCGGAGAATCAGTAAGGAGAGAGAACATTTTTATTGAGTAAAGCCGTCTGATATCGGAGTAAATTAAACTGGACAAATACACACAAACTGCTGCTTGAGAGCTTATTGGTGATTGCTTCGTACAGGCGGACTGCGTTGAAATAATTGGGGACTCGAGCCTACGGGTGCTGCTGAACAAATAGTCTGACATGTTTAATAATAATCTGTCAACATTCCCGCTCCATGCTAATGTTGACTGATCAGTTCAAGCGCTTACCTCACACAAACCTACTGGGCTTCCAATGAGATATATTTTAATGCATGTGATCCCTATTTCGTCACTGTCTATTCATGTTAAAGGGTGCAACTGAGCCACAGGGCACATCCAAAATATCTGCAAGGTGAAGCGATCATCAGAGAGTTGTGATAATGTTCCCAGAGGAGTGACTGGAGTTCCAAAGTCTCCTTACTGGATTGGTTGTTCAGGTGGCGTGCCACAGCTGTGGAAAGCCAGAGGAGGGGCTCTGAGCAGACGGTTTCTCTAGCAGAATATTTCTGGACTCTATCTATCCTCAGGACGCTTTATGTGATTTAATCGTAGAGGGAACAAAAAACAGCAACAGGTCTTACAAAGGTGGCTGCTTTGGATCACACGTTCGTTAGCAGAGATTGATTAATATAGTTTACATAATTCCTGAAGTCAGACTTAAAATTTCTCCCACATGCTGTCAACACCTAAGATCAATTTATTATAATGCAAAGATTGAAGCAAGACACATTTGGGAGCCTGAAAAGTTGTCCAGGAGACAATGTGTAAAAAGTATTGAATTAAATGGATGGATGGATAATTGGATGAATTTAAAACCACTCTATCCCTGACATGAGGCATGGTGCCTGAGATTATGGTACATGTATTTGCCCCCGAATTGCTGGTGAACTGGATGTTCAGTGTGCTATTTCTTTGATTAAAAGATCTGTGGGATAGACATTCCGAGGTGAGGGCTAGCAGGCCCGCGGCTAGCCGACTGGAAGGCAGGCTGGAGGCCCAAAAACCCCACCCGGAAAAAACCTCTGCTGGGTCCATCTTTTGGCCAGTTCGTTCTGTCACGGCTGGTGCCGGAAACACTACAGTACACAGGGGTTTGGACCCAAACGCACAGAGCGCAGGCCGAGCAGGTTCGGATAAATGTATTTGTTTAATAAAACAAAAAGCTTATGGCAGTCAGTCCAAACGATAACAGAAATCTCAAAAGGCAAAAATCCCAAAAACATAAATTAAGTCCAAAAAAAAAAACACGAGGCAACAAACACTGGAAATACTAGCACAAGGGCACACAACACTGGAAACTAAAGCACACAAGGTAACATACACAATGAACTGGCAGAGACAAAAGGAAGGGCATGGACTTAAATACACAAGGAAGACTAACCAGACACAGGTGAAACCAATCAGGGCGGAGCAGACAATCAAAAAAGGAGGGAAAACTAACAAGACGCAGGTGAGTGTAATACAGGGCAAGATACAAGAGGAAGGGACCACACAATATACAACAGGAAACAAACTCACATGAAAAACAGACATAGGAAATAACTAACAAATGTAAACCATAAAGTCCAAAACATAACAACAAAACAACACAATAAAACTGAAACCCTGACAAAATTAAGCTTAATCCAGGACAGAAGATTCAAAATGTCTTTTTGTCCAGTACTAGGCTTGGGCCTAATTTATGTCTGTGAAATGATCTCAACATGTTTAATTCAAATAGGCTCTCCTCTTTTTCAACATGCATATAACTATCCAAGGAGGGAGATCATTGCCTGAGCTGAGAATATGCACAACATGCTGCAAGGACTTCCACTGCCTGTTCTGTAGCTCAACTTTGTTCCACCCAACAGTTTTTTTTTTTTTTTAACCTTTTATTAAAATCCTTCAAAATCTGCACTACATATATTTTAAGAATGAATGAAGATGACAAGACCATAAATAATATGGAGGATGTGGTTAGTGGTTTTAATAAATTCTTTGTAAGAGTGGGACCAGAATTAGCAAAAAAAAAAAAAAAATACAGGACCCATAAACAACAGAATGTGGGGCTGTTGATGATATTGGGGATAGAAATCCAAGTTCAATTTTTCTTGGAGCAGTAGATGAAAAAGAAATCATGGAGACTGTAAAAAAAAATGTAAGAACAAAACTTCTACTGACTGGAATGATATTGATATGACAATAGTGAAGAAAGTTATCGAAGGAATTGCCAAACCACTAACTCACATCTGCAACTTGTCTTTTCAAACTGGTAAATTTCCAAACAAAATGAAAATAGCAAAAGTAATACCATTATATAAAACGGGATAGACACCATTTTACAAATTACAGGCCTGTTTCTTTACTCTCCCAATTCTCTAAGATACTAGAAAAACTTTTTACTAATAGACTGGACAATTTCATTCAGAAACACAACCTGCTGACCGACAGTCAATATAGATTTAGAGCAGACAGATCAACATCTTTGGCGCTAATCGAATTGATCGAAGAAATCACAAATTGTATAAACAAAAAGAAATTTGCAGTGGGAATATTTATAGACCTAAAAAAAAGCTTTTGACACCATTGATCACAACATATTACTCAATAAATTGGAGAGGTATGGTATTAGAGGGGTTAGACTGAGTTGGGTGAGGAGCTATTTAAGAAACAGGCAGCAGTTTGTACAAATAGGTGAGCATAAATCAACTTGCATGGATATTACTTGTGGAGTACCTTAAAACAAAGATAATGCTGTTTGGAAAACATAAACTAAATTCTCAAGTACAAGTGATGATAGATAATACATGTATAGAAAGAGTATATGAAAATAAATTTCTTGGTGTCATTTTAGACCACAAAATCTGCTGCAAATGTGCGAGCAAAGCTGGCAAAGTGCACTGCAGTTCTGGGGAAGACAAGACACATGGATCATAAATCATTGTACACTCTGTACTGTTCATTGGTATTGCCGTATCTAAGTTACTGTGTGGAGGTCTGGGGTAAGACCTACAAAAGCAACCGACAGCCATTATGCATCCTACAAAAAAGAGCCATAAGGACAGTAAACAATAAAGGATATTGAGAACACACCAACTGACTGTTTTTAAAGTCATACAATCTCGTCGGCCGATCGATATTATCTTCAAAATTATTACTAAAGCGTGGCTGGAGTTCAAAAATCAATAAAGCT